>JACCIX010001197.1:0-141162 GCA_025506515.1 Flaveria trinervia | reverse complement strand
CTATCAAATGCCAATAAATACACTTTTAACCGTAATGTAACGAACATTTTAAGATCGTAAACAACCAAAACAATTTTTGGGAAACTCGAGGGTTAAGTGCAGGGACTAAACTTGTAATTTTGCAAACTTGGGCTGGGTATATAAGCCCATTTCCAGCCATTTCTCCTCATCTTCATCTTCTTCATCTTCAACCTTTCTCCCTTTCTCCTCTCGATCTAGCACCAAAATCGTCACGTTGGTCGCGTTTTCACCACCAATCTTGGGTATCATCGTGTGTACGCGTTCCTAGCAGGTAGACAACCTTGTTCAACCCGTTTTGGTTCGATTTACTGCTGCGATTTCTAGGGTTTCGGGTGCTCGGTTCATCCGAGCACATGAGGTCGAGTGGGTGCGTGTGAGGTCTTTCTGCTGTGTTTTCATGTTTGTGTATGTTTGTTGAGTGTTTCTGGAGTTCTCGTGGTATAAAACCCGCGTAGAGCAGCTCGGGGGCTGCTCAGCCCGACCACAGTCGCGATTCTGCAGTTCGGGCGACTGGGTCTGTCATGCGATTGAGCCGTGCGACTGAGTGGTCGTGCGACTGAATCATGCGTCTAAGTCGATCGTGCGACTGAGTTGTGCGACTAGGCATGTCGTGCGACTGAGTCGTGCGACAGGGTGTCTGTATGCGATTGAGTCATGCGTGTGGATGATTGTGTGCGATTGAGTCAGGTGACCGACTGAGTGTATGCGATTGTGCGTGTTTCGCACGACTGGAGTCCAATCGCACGAATGAAGGTCAATCGCACGAAAGTAGCTAATTCATCACACGATTGAGGGTTGATTCGTGCGCATGTAGGTTGGGTCGTGCGAATGGGTGTGTTGTGTGGTGCGACTGAGTCCAATCGCATGAATGAAGGTTCAATCGCACGAAAGTAGCTAATTCGCACGATTGAAGGTTGATTCGTACGAATGGAACGTGGGTCGAGCGTCTGGTCCCGTCGTGTGTCTGATGATGCGTGTGTCCGCTTGTGGTGTGCTACCCACGACCGAACCGATACAACCCGAACCGACCAAACATTACTATACGCTTTATACATGTCATTAATGCTTGACCATAACTGTCAATAGGTGTTTGACCGATCATTGCATTCAACTGTCGGAAATCTCGACCTTTCATACTTACCACTTAACATGTGAGTTTCGTGGCCCCTTTTCATGCTTATACTATTTTACAAACATATACAAACATGGGGGAAAAGTATGCTCGCCCGTTTTCTATGCTGTACTACATACATACAATTTTCATACAAGGAATCAACGTGATACTGTGTTACAAGTACTTATCTGATACATGCTTGAGTCTGCTGTGTGGTTCTATCTTTGCAACTATTTAATTCCAGTTTGGGAACCGACGGTTAGGTATTGGTAGTACTACTGGGTTGACACCCCCACCCTCGTGTTGGTATACTAGTTAATACCAACAATAGCCAGGTACGGGTCTTGGGTGAATATACACTGACAATCTTTGTGTACGTCGCTAGGTTTGGTTGCAAAGCTCATGTCATGTGATTTTACTTGTGTATATAACTGTATTCCACGGTATTCCATATCATTTACTTTATACAGCATCACTTACACTTTTATTACTTAAACCTGCGAGCTCACCAACAATTTTTTTGACCATTTTGAGCATATCTTTTTCAGATGATCAAGCTAGCTGAGGTTCTAGGTGTGCTGCCTTAGTGGAGACCCTAGGATGCATTTTTGGACTAAACATGTTTGACAAACTGTTATTTTGATAATGTTGGACTGTGTAAACAATTACAATCTTTTGAACTTGTTCCCGGGTTGTGGGAATTTACATTACAATTTCATCTTTATGTGATTATGTGAATCGTTTATCCTGTTATGCATATGGCTATGTTGTCGTGAACATTGACTATACACGACACAAGTCCCCTTGTTGTCGGGTGTCGTCATGACACGCTTGTCATCATTTTATTATTGCATCTCTATGGCTTACCATGTGTTATGACGATTCCCGTCTCGTCGCAACCCCGTGTTTCCGCTCTTAGCGGGGGTGTGACAGACTGGTATCAGAGCCATTGGTTATAGAGAATGGCAATACGCTTGACCTAGACTATAACCTAGGAACCTTCATGTAGATTGCATGCCAGGTTGTGTGCATTTTGTATCTCATACGTGTTCCTCATTACTTGTGTGTTATCTATCTATTTCGTGAATCTTTTCACCCTATGAGAGAGCCCTTGTGCTCACTCTTTTATGGGATGCTCCTATTAGATCTTCCGTTCCCTCTGCGCGCCAAGTTATCATAACCAAATTCGGGTATTAGGACCGAAGAGATCTTCACAGATCATATACTGCGCTTAACCTTGGATACTGAGACCGACCCGAGGAGGCTATGTCTGTGTCCTTTAAGGATGCGAGATAGGCAACCTCCACCAGACTATACGTGATTACATGCTTGGGCTCTCAGTTGACTTGATGGATTATTATGGATATGATGTAAAGGAAAGTCGGATGTCATGTAACCGGATCGGGCATCATTCTCGGTACATCGTGGGTGTGGTGGGAACGCTGCGGGGAACCCTATATATAACATCACCGATATACCGAGAATATGCTTGAAATGGGCTGCATGGTGATCTTGACCGACCGGAACATGAACATTGGAACTTATAAACGGAATACTTGTGTATCTTATGGTGACTAAAGCTTACATGTTACCTCTTTTATGAATAGAACATGCCGCCTCGAAGATCTACTCGCAGTAATAGTAGCGGAATTGAAACCCCAAGAGGCAGAGGCAGAGGCAGAGGCGGGGAAGAACCCCAAGAACAGTGATGCTCCTGCCAGTAACAATCAAGGAACAGGGAACACTGATGTGGCAGCCCTGATCGCTCAACAGTTGGCCGCACTGATTCCTACTATCGTGGCCCAAGTGAGCGATGCTCTTCAGAATTCTCACCCCCACGGGGACGGTGGCAATGAAAATGAGGATAACGGTAACCCGACTGGGATGAAAGCAATCAGGAGACCCGAAATGGTGGTACAGCCGGTAACGAAGCTGTAATTGTTAATGAGACTGGGGTTGTGAATACTAGACGGGGATGTTCGTACAAGGAATTCGTGGCTTGTAAACCACGAGAGTTTGATGGCAAAGGTGGAGCCATAGCTCTGACCAGATGGCTTGAAAAGATGGAGGCCGTGATCGACATCAGCGAATGCCTCGACAGCCAAAGAATTAAGTACGCCACTTGCTCACTACAGGGCAAGGCACTGACATGGTGGAACACTCAGATTCAGGCTAGGGGAAGAGAATCCGCGATGCAAATGTCGTGGGATGAGTTCAAGGCCCTAATCACCGAGGAGTACTGTCCTCTCAATGAGATGCAAAAACTTGAGCATGAGTTCTGGAATCATGCCATGGTGGGGGCTGGGCACGCAGCCTACACCGATCGTTTTCATGAGCTAGCAAGGTTGGTTCCGCATCTAGTCACCCCGGAATCAAAAAGGATAGAGAGGTACATTTGGGGACTTGCGCCTCAAATCCGGGCAATGGTAACCGCTACCGCTCCTCCTACTATTCAGAGCGCGATTCTAAAGGCTGGCGCTTTGACTGACGAAATGGTGAGAACGGGAGTTTTGGGTAGAGGAGCAGAGAAGAGAAAGGATTTTGGGGAAACGAGCCGGTCGAGTGCCGGGAAGTTTGATAAAAGAGCCAAGACAACCAGAAACTTTGTGGCAGTGACGCAGGGCAGGCGAGAGTATGTGGGTCCGCACCCCAAATGTGACAAGTGCAATTATCATCATCCCCCAGGAACGCAGTGCCGGGTGTGCGCGAACTGTAGACGCCCGGGGCATCTTGCAAGAGACTGCAGAACAGCGCCGAATATGGTTGCACCGGTCAACGTGGTTAACCCCGCTGGGAATGCAAGGGCTTGTTATGAGTGTGGAAGTCTCGATCATTACCGAAACATGTGCCCCAGGCTGAATCGGGCACCGGGTCAACAAGGAAACAACCAGCAGCAAGTGATGGCTATAGCTGGAAATCAAGGCCCGACCAATCAGGGGAATACAGCTCGGGGACGTGCATTCGTCATTGGAGCCAACGATGCTCGCCAGGACCCGAATGTTGTCATGGGTACGCACTTACTCAATAATCACTTTGCATCTATACTGTTTGATACTGGAGCAGACAATAGCTTTATATCTTCTGAGTTTGTGCAATTGCTTGATTTGAGCCCTAGTAGGCTAGAAACTAGCTACTCTGTAGAAATGGCCAACGGTAGGATTGTTCAGGCCGATGAAATTATTAGAAAGTGCTCGATAATATTAGAGGACCACACCTTCGATATAGACTTGATACCCTTTGAGCTAGGAAGTTTCGATGTGATTGTGGGAATGGATTGGTTGTCGAAACACGGGGCGCGAGATTGTGTCGAGACAAGGTAGTGCGAATCCCTATGTCGGATGGGGGAGTACTCAGAATTCAAGGAGAAAGACCGGGAGAAACTTAAAGCTTATTTCCTGCATGAAAGCACATTGGAGTTTATGAAAACAGTGCTTTTCCTTTCTGGCTCATGTGGTGGAAAAGAAGGAGGAGGAACAGGAATTGACAGATATCCCTATAGTGCGGGATTACCCAGATGTATTCCCAGATGACTTGTCTGGTTTGCCTCCTCCACGACAAGTGGAATTTCGTATTGATTTGGTTCCTGGAGCTACACCGGTAGCAAAGACACCGTATCGGTTGGCACCGTCTGAAATGCAAGAATTATCTAGTCAGTTACAGAACTACTGGAGAAGGGTTTTATTCGGCCGAGTCACTCGCCTTGGGGAGCACCAGTGTTATTCGTCAAGAAGAAGGATGGGTTGTTCCGTTTGTGCATCGACTACCGTGAGTTGAACAAATTAACTGTGAAGAATCGGTATCCTCTCCCCAGGATCGACGACCTATTTGATCAGTTACAAGGAGCTTCGTATTTTTCCAAGATCGACCTTCGGTCTGGATATCACCAACTAAGAGTTTTTGAGGAGGACATACCGAAGACAGCATTTAGAACTCGTTATGGGCACTATGAGTTCTTGGTCATGCCGTTTGGATTGACTAACGCACCAGCTGTGTTCATGGACTTGATGAATCGAGTGTGCAAACCTTACTTGGATAAGTTTGTGATCGTATTCATCGACGACATACTTATCTACTCTCGATCGAAGGAGGACCATGAAGAACACCTTCGGGCTATCCTGGAACTGTTAAGAGAAGAGAAACTTTTCGCCAAGTTCTCGAAGTGTGAATTCTGGCTGCGAGAGGTGAAGTTTTTAGGTCATGTGGTTAACAAAGACGGGATTCATGTAGATCCCGCAAGATCGAAGCGGTAAAGAAATGGGATACACCCCAGACACCTTCAGAGATACGGCAGTTCTTAGGATTGGCGGATACTATCGTCGTTTCATTGCAAACTTTTCAAAGATCGCTCAACCGTTGACATTGCTGACTCAGAAAGACAAGAAGTTCGATTGGGGAGATGCGCAAGAACGGGCGTTCCAAACGCTGAAAGATAAGTGTGCAATGCACCGATATTGTCTCTTCCAGACGGAACTGATGATTTTGTGGTGTACTGTGATGCTTCGCATCAAGGGTTGGGATGTGTACTAATGCAGAAAGATAAGGTGATTGCCTATGCTTCGCGACAACTTAAGGTGCACGAGAAGAACTATACAACTCATGATCTTGAGTTGGGCGCTGTAGTATTCGCACTTAAGATATGGAGGCATTACCTGTATGGAACCAAATGCATCGTATACACAGATCATAAAAGCCTTCAACATATTATGGATCAGAAGGAACTCAACATGCGACAGCGACGTTGGGTAGAGCTACTTAGTGACTACGATTGTGAAATTCGGTATCATCCGGGGAAAGCTAACGTGGTGGCTTGATGCCCTAAGCCGCAAAGAACGCGTGAAACCACTACGTGCTCGAGCTTTGGGATTGACCATTCAAACAAATTTGAAAGCTCAGATCCAAATTGCACAAAGTGAAGCGTTGTTGAAGAAGAAAACCTTGCAGGAGAAGAATTCCGAGGGTTGGATAAACAACTGATGTGCAAGGACGATGGCGTACAGTACTTCGTGGACCGTATATGGGTACCCAAGTGGGGAGGTGTACGTACCTTGGTCATGGATGAAGCACATAAGACACGATATTCTATTCATCCTGGCGCAGACAAGATGTACCACGATCTCAAAGATCTGTACTGGTGGCCAGGCCTGAAGAAAGACATTGCCACGTACGTCAGCAGATGCTTGACATGCTCGAAAGTTAAAGCTGAACATCAGAAACCATCGGGATTATTACAGCAACCTGAAATTCCCGAGTGGAATGGGAGAATATAGCCATGGATTTCATTACCAAACTCCCTAAAACAAGCAACGGGCATGACTCGATATGGGTAGTAGTGGATCGAATTACGAAATCAGCACACTTCTTGCCAATCCGAGAAGACTACAAAATGGACAAGTTGGCGAGATTGTACATTAAAGAGGTCGTGACAAGACACGGAGTGCCGGTGTCGATCATCTCCGACCGTGACGGCCGATTCACTTCACGATTTTGGCAAACACTACAGAAAGCAATGGGCACTCGATTAGACATGAGTACCGCCTATCACCCTCAAACAGATGGCCAAAGTGAACGAACCATACAAACGCTAGAAGACATGCTGAGAGCGTGTGTAATCGACTTTGGTGGTAGTTGGGATACTCATTTGCCATTGATTGAATTCTCATACAATAGCAGCTACCACACCAGCATTGGGTGTGCTCCGTTCGAAGTGTTGTACGGGAGGAAGTGTAGATCACCCGTTTGTTGGGCCGAGATTGGTGAAAGTCAGCTAACAGGCCCAGAGATCATCCGGGAACAACTGACAAGATCTTCCAAATCAAAGATAGACTGAAAGCCGCTAGAGATCGCCAAAAGAGCTACGCCGACAATCGTCGAAAGCCTCTAGAATTCAACGTTGGGGACCGAGTATTACTCAAAGTCTCTCCTTGGAAAGGAGTTGTTCGGTTTGGAAAGAAAGGAAAGTTAGCCCCAAGATACGTTGGACCATTCGAGATTACAGAAAGAATTGGTCCAGTGGCTTTTCGATTAAGGTTACCACAAGAACTCAACAGTGTGCATGATACCTTCCATGTGTCGAACCTCAAGAAGTGTTTGGCTAACGAATCACTTCATATACCCATTGATGATATCAAAATCGACGAAAAGCTTCATTTTATTGAGGAACCCATTGAGGTCATGGATCGTAAAGTCAAACGGTTGAAGCGTAGTAGAATACCAATTGTTCGCGTAAGGTGGAATTCGAAACGAGGGCCAGAGTTTACATGGGAATGGGAAGATCAAATGAAACTCAAATACCCACACTTATTCGTGGATGACACTCTTGGACCTAACTCCAGCTGAATTTCGGGACGAAACTCTCTCAACTGGGGGATACTGTGACATCCGTCACCAAAAGGTCCGTCGAACGACATAAATAACATGGAAATATTTTAAATAAATCTTCCTTTTCTTCATGAATTCTTGCTTTACGGAATCATGTCTGCTTATTTTTCCCTTGTGCCTGTACTTCCTTCGAGAACGTGTGTTAAGCATAAAACTTTTATAAATTTCATCACCATTACCACCAAATATATCATTTTTAATTTCGACCATTGTCACTAATAAAACCATTTTAGGCTATCAAATGCCAATAAATACGCTTTTAACCGTAATGTAACGAACATTTTAAGATCGTAAACAACCAAAACAAATTTTTGGGAAACTCGAGGGTTAAGTGCGGGGACTAAACTTGTAATTTTGCAAACTTAGGCTGGGTATATAAGCCCCATTTCCAGCCATTTCTCCTCATCTTCATCTTCTTCATCTTCAACCTTTTCTCCATTTTCTCTCTCGATCTAGCACCAAAAATCGTCACGTTTGTCGCGTTTTCACCACCAAATCTTGGGTATCATCGTGTGTACGCGTTCCTAGCAGGTAGACAACCTTGTTCAACCCGTTTTGGTTCGATTTCACTGCTGCGATTTCTAGGTTTGGGTGCTCGGGTTCATCCGAGCACATGAGGTCGAGTGGGTGCGTGTGAGGTCTTTCTGCTTGTGTTTCATGTTTTTGTATGTTTGTTGAGTGTTTCTGGAGGTCCTCGTGGTATAAAACCCGCGTAGAGCAGCTCGGGGGCTGCTCAGCCCGACCTCAGTCGCGATTCTGCAGTTCGGGCGACTGGGTCTGTCATGCGATTGAGCCGTGCGACTGAGTGGGTCGTGCGACTGAATCATGCGTTCAAGTCGATCGTGCGACTGAGTTGTGCGACTAGGCATGTCGTGCGACTGAGTCGTGCGACAGGGTGTCTGTATGCGATTGAGCATGCGTGTGGATGATTGTATGCGATTGAGTCAGGTGACCGACTGAGTGAATGCGATTGTGCGTGTTTCGCACGACTGGAGTCCAATCGCACGAATGAAGGTCAATCACACGAAAGTAGCTAATTCGCACGATTGAGGGTTGATTCGTGCGCATGGAGGTTGGGTCGTGCGAATGGGTGTTTGTGTGGTGCGACTGAGTCCAATCGCACGAATGAAGGTTCAATCGCACGAAAGTAGCTAATTGGCACGATTGAAGGTTGATTCGTACGAATGGAACGTGGGTCGAGCGTCTGGTCCCGTCGTGTGTCTGATGATGCGTGTGTCCGCTTGTGGTGTGCTACCCACGACCGAACCGATACAACCCGAACCGACCAAACATTACTATACGCTTTATACATGTCATTAATGCTTGACCATAACTGTCAATAGGTGTTTGACCGATCATTGCATTCAACTGTCGGAAATCTCGACCTTTCATACTTACCACTTAACAGTGAGTTTCGTGGCCCCTTTTCATGCTTACTATTTTACAAACATATACAAACATGGGGGAAAAGTATGCTCGCCCGTTTTCTATGCTGTACTACATACATACAATTTTCATACAAGGAATCAACGTGATACTGTGTTACAGTACTTATCTGATACATGCTTGAGTCTGCTGTGTGGTTCTATCTTTGCAACTATTTAATTCCAGTTGGGAACCGACGGTTAGGTATTGGTTACTACTGGGTTGACACCCCCACCCTCGTGTTGGTATACTAGTTAGTACCACAATAGCCAGGTACGGGTCTTGGGTGAAATACGCCGACAATTTCTTTGTGTACGTCGCTAGGTTTGGTTGCAAAGCTCATGTCATGTGATTTTACTTGTGTATATACTGTATCCACGGTATTCCATTGTTGGGTTTGTTGTACCAACAATGTCGTTTAACCTTTTTAAACAAGAAAACGCAGCGGAATATGAACTTAATATCCTATTCAATAATCTGAAAATTAAAGTTCATAATATTATTTTAACAAACCCAAAGACATAGGATCATATGTATGTGAATAAACTAGTTATCAAGAAGCAAAGAAAACAACCAAAACAACATCAACAAACTACCTTTATAGGATGTTGAAGAACGATTTTAGAGCTGCTGGAAATCGTGATATGGTAGAAGAGGGGGGCAATTTTGGATGGCCAAAACACCAAGGATAGGTGTCCTCAAGTGCACATACCCACAAGCTTCAAGAAACACCATTTTTGCTAGGGTTTGACACCAAAACGACCATGAAGATGCTGCTGGAACATCCTTCCAGCACCAAATCAAGCATGAAGATGCTGCTAGAACATGTTTCAGCCGAGTGTTTCTTCAAAAGGAAGAGAACCATTCTCTCCTTTGGTCATTCCAAATGTGTGTGAGATGAGAGGATGAAGATGTGTGTGTGTTTCTCTCCAAAGAGACTCAAAAAGGAAAAGAGTTGCTGGAACTAAAGGGGGGGGGGGGGCGAACCCTTAGGGTTGCCACACCTTTTCTTTTATTTTTGCTTAAAAGTCCTTATACATTAACCCTTATTACAACTAAAGATTAACATAGATATATATATACATAATTAACCTTTTAATTAATAATACACACACACTTTTATTATTTGATGTTGCTTAACTAATTTAAACAACATTACAAATAATATCATGAACAAAATATCCTCATAATTTGTTCTTTCTCACATACAATTTATTTAGAAAACCCATTTTCTAAATTGGTGTGATTATTTAATTGCATGATCATATCATCAATTAAATATTAATTGGTGTTTGCTAAGCTTGTTATTGGGTATGACCCGACTTGGATCACAACGTACTAACCCATCAATGTTCTATGTGTCTTGGGCATACAGAATCCAACAATCTCCCACTTGCACAAGATACATAGAGGATTGATGCAAGCAGTAAATACCGCCTAACAACGGTTTACTACCCTTAATACACGTGACTTAAAGCCATTCAATAACATCATCCCCTTCAAGTATCCAACTTGAAATGATTTAGGTGAATCAATCATCTATCCTTTTGTTACAGATGTCATGTTAAATCCAAGGACACAGAATGATCATTCCTTGTTGATTTAACTTAATCAGGCCTTAGACATCATGCTCTCAACGAATAAAAGGAACAAATTCCATCTTGACTACATACGTTTCTCACAATCACCTTATGTTGTACCCAAACATAGCCTTATGTACTGACCATTATTTCAGAGCAGCGAAGAACTAGCTCAAGGTATAACACTTGGTGAATATCAAAACCCAATATGTATCTCAGGTCAGAGGATACCAAATGATATTCGCCTTTACTCAAATTTACTTATGATCAATCTAAAGATTCCATGTAGTAAAATTGAGACGCGGGTCAGTCCAATATTTGTATCCCACAAATATCTATGAACCTTGGTAGCAACCAATTGCTCTATATTCATACCATATAAATATCTACCAATCCATGTTCATAATAGTCTTACATTCATATCTGTTCCCACAAATATGACCGACTACGGACATTTAGAATAATAAACATATTCATGGATGTAAACATGCTAAAAGGGAACATGACTCAAAAGGTCAAAATTACAACTGTTCCATACATTAAATACTAAACAGATCAATTCCAATCACTAGAATATCGAAGTCCTAAGGCACAAGTATGACCCTCATACTTTGCCTTCGCAAGGAGCTTCGTGAGTCGATCCGTAATGTTTTGATCTTTTATGAACTTTATGAATACATATCTTTACCCTTTTCAACTCCATCCCTTATGATGTTGAATCTCCGCTCAAGGTGCTTAGTCTTTGATGAGTACGGGGTTCCTTGATTTGAGCAATCCCACCCACGTAATTACCAAAGATCTTTAGAGTCTTGAATGGTAGAGACCACCCCTAGATAAGCAATGGACAAGCTTATCCATGCAGCTTCCAAAGCTGCCAATGAAGCGGCTATGTATTCGGATTTGACTGACAATGCTACCGTGTCCTGCTTTGAACACTTCAAGGATACCACACCTCCATTCATAATGGAAGTACACCTGATTATGATCGAGAGTTGTATCGATCTGTTTTGGAAGTCCTTATCTGTGCAACCCTTTACACAAATTTTCACTTCAACAGATCCGTATATTAGAAATATCCTTAGTCTTACTAAGGTGCATCAACATACTTTTAACACCTATTCAATGGTTATTTCTATTGGTATCTACTTTGTCATACCTGATAAGCATGACTCGTCCGGTTTAGTGCATATCATGAGACAAATGACGGATCCTATAGCAGATGCGTATGGGATATCCTTCATTTGATTTTGCTCATCCTATGAGCTTGGACATTGAGACGTAGTCAACATGGTCTCTCTTTGAAAGGGTATCATACCTTTCTAAGAGATTTCCATCTTGAACCTTTTCAATTTTATATATGCACTTTGGTTTGACCCTATCAACCACCTCGATCTATCCTTATAGATCCTTATTCCAAAATATGGGTGACTTCAAAGAGATCCTTTTATGAAAAACATCTTCCAAGCAAGGTTTTAACACCTTCCAAGGTTGGAATATATTTTTCAAATAGCAGTGTGTCATCAGCATACAACACTGAGAGTATACTCCTGCTCCCACTAGCTTTCATATATACACACCCTTTTGATGCTTGTTTCAATCCATAGATCTATCACTTTAACTTGTATACTTTATTGGGATGTCGCGGATCGACAAAACCTTCATGCTGAACTATGTGGACAGTCTCTACGAGATGTCCATTAAGGAAAGCGGTTTTGACATCCATTAGCCAAAACTCATATTCAAAATATGCAGTTATGGCACTTAACATCCTAATCGACCTTAGCATTGCCACGGGCGTAAGACTTTCATCATAATCAACCAATTGAGTTTGATGAAAACCTTATGCTATAAGTCTTGACTTATAAGTATTCAAGTCTCCATGTATATTTGTTTTCATCCAGAAAACTCACTTGTATCCAACGATTTGGAGTTTAAGTGGAGGTTCAGCCAATTGCCAAACTTGGTTGTTATACATGTATTGCATCCTTACGTTCATGGCCTCTAGCCATTTGTCCCAATCCAAATTGGACATAACATCTTGGTGTATGGTTAGCCTACAGGGTATAACCACATAGCATCCATTCATGAAATATCCTTATCTTTCAGATGGAACACTAACTCTACCAGATAACGTTTTGTGTGTGTTGATCAACCTCTTGATCTTTATCAACAACCTCCTGCTGATTGCTAGTGTCAATCAAATGTGTATCGCCTTGTGGATTTTGATCCTTATCAAGTTCCACAGTTCTATACGTCATTCCTTCCATAAAGGACTTGGTTTCAATAACCATAGACTTTGGAGCAATAAATACTTCTAATTCGTTGAGTCAAAGAAACGGTATCTTATACAGTCTCTTTGGTTCTAAATGAATACACACTTTCTTTGTCCGGGTCATATTCATAATATGAGCCTTAGAGAGCGATGCGAAAACCCAAAATGATAAAGGTGGTAAGTTCATAGCCATAATAAATTGAACCATATCCAAATAGGGTTCAGTTTCTCCTTTATCTGAATGAAGAGCATAGATAACTATGCGGAGTTGATTTTCTACTTCATTATTGAAGATTTTGAACATTTCAAAAGCTTCATACTTATGTGTCATCAAGTGCACACAATAATAGCGACTGCAATCGTCGGTAACATTAATGAAGTATCTTTCACCGTCTTAGACATTGTCTTAAAAGGATCATATGCATCCAAATGCATCATTCCTAATTAGTCTTTGGTTCATACTTATCAAATGAAACATTTTCATTTGTTTCCAAAAGACCATTCTTTTGAAGTGTTTGAATCTAATTCTGGTTAATGTGACCAAGGCAACAATGTCAAAGATAGTAATAACTTAAACCCATTTTAAGTTTCTTTATGCTAAATGTGTATCAACGAGTTATAATAGGATGATCTATCATGAACCAATTCATGGATGTCATTAAAAGGCATATCCTTAAAATGATATACATCATTCAAAACTCAATACCATTATTTACAAATTTTGAATCATGATCATTTGTTTAAAAGGAAACATTAATCATGTTCCTAGTCAAACTAGGTGCATACAAAAATGTTTTGAGAACAACTTCCAAACCATTTGAAGGTCTCAAAATAGAGTTTCCCTTCTTGAAGCGGACATTTCTTTTGAACCCTTTTGCAACAATTGCAAGTATGAGTCTCACATCCGGTATCCAATACCCATGTGATTGAAGAAATGGCTTTTAAAACAGCGTATGAATCATGGAATTGTATTTGAGGTTTGCCCAAAACCCTTCTTGTGTTTCAACTCCTTGAGATAGAAGGGACAATACCCTTTTTATAGTCCTATCTCTCCACACTCAAAGCATGGATCGTTCTCCGTTACCTTAGGCTTCATAAGCTTAGGTTTTGAGGTTTCGCTATAAACTTTGCTTTGACGTATTCCTTTCCTTTAGCAATAATTGCTTTAGGATCGGGATTGGCCACTTCTTATAGCCTCCGTTATTGATTGAGAGAATAGGTAGAACCTCTCTACTTATCCCCGCCTCGGTTGCTTTGAGCATTGCATGAGGTTCACCGATGCTCTTGTCCCATCCGTTCATATTACAGTTTATTATGAATGTCTCAAACCTTTAGTTAGGCAATCAAGGATCAAATCCTTGGCCAACTACTTTGAGACAGGACAGCAAAGCATCTTGTGGCTATCAATATGGCTTTTATCTTAAGGATATATAAGATGATATTGATTGGGTCTTTTCATGTGACATGTATAAAGTGCTTGAACCATTTCAAAGCAATCTTATTAAAGTTTGTGGAAGGAACATTTCCCTTTTAGATTAACATGTCATGTGCCCCATGAGGCTCCAAACCCTTTTGGAGTCTGGGAATCATATTCCCAACATGAGATCGGATGCTTGCACAGAATCCTAAGTGTGCTTAACTCAATCGTCAAAAGGCCATAACATCAACAGCGTGGGTTGGTGAGGTATGGGATCGTCAAGGACATAGACCTTTACTCATTCTTGAGAACGATTCTCAAGTTTCAAAATGAGTCCATAAGATAATTATGGTTAGGACTATCCCTCTCGAGAATAGGTCGCAGTGATAGGGAAGGGACGATCGGGGTGGTAGCATTATAGTTAGAGGTCATCATTACAAAATTGACAAAGTTCATATTAGTATTTCTCATAAATTTATTTTAATCGTTAATACCCTTAAATGTCTCATAGACAATTAACAATTAAAATCTAGAATCCAACGTTACATTTAAATGATGGTTAGGTGACCTTTATCCCATTATTTAAATTAACAAGGTAGTCGACACTTGACAATTGCAACCTATTGCAACTTCTAGTCTTATGGGATCGGTTAAACATCATATGTTTAGTCGGCATGTTTAATCCCATCAACACCATTGTACGCCATGCTTCGGTGACCCTAAGCACATGGTTTCCAATTCAAGTCGTCCTACTTACACACACGTGTGAGTTTTTACATATAAGCGGTTAGGTGACCTTTATCCCACAAGTATGTTAGACTCACCTCAAGGACACAAGTTCCCTACAAGTGGTTAGGTGACCTTTATCCCACAAGTAGTTCCCAAGTGATTCGAGTGTCGTGTAAAAGGATGGTGTTAGACTTGTTACCAAAGGGTTTTAAGTTTCCATTAATTTTAGACTTTGAAAACACTATGTACCTTGTAATTGAATGCTTTCAAATACATGGTACCCTATGGTTCTCTTTTAATAAAACCTCTTTTATTTTGAAATCATTAATCCTTTTAATAACCTTTTATTAATTACTTAATGATTTAGAACCATAAAATTCAGCTTGTTATCATAATTTATTTAGATCGTTAAGCATATTCATATATCAAACAATCAACATAAAACAAGCAAGCATAATCATACAAACATATGTGCATAACCATAGCGACTAAGTTGACTACACTTGTTTGCCATCACAAGTGTTGTCATAAGGTCTTTTCCTAAGGATACAACACAACACAAATGATGAGATCTCCAAAGACCCCCACTTGAACTTGCATCCAAATGCTTCAAGTCCATCCTTTGTGTCTTCCTTTTGTGCCTCCTTCCCGAGCATCTTCTTTTACAAAATATATACATCCTAATACATATTTTCTAGTAAAGGAAAAAATGCTCC
The DNA here is from genome assembly GCA_025506515.1 of Flaveria trinervia. Classification (NCBI taxonomy): domain Eukaryota; kingdom Viridiplantae; phylum Streptophyta; class Magnoliopsida; order Asterales; family Asteraceae; genus Flaveria; species Flaveria trinervia. Next base: position 125,510 of record JACCIX010001197.1, on the reverse strand, counting down.
TAATCTATTTATTACATTGCCAAATGAATAAATAAATTACAAACCAAATGGAAACACAAAAGAAATTATTACAACCCATAAAGAAAGAATACAATCAACATGACAATTCCATAATCAACCAAACCCAAAACAACCATGGTCAAGGCTATGTTATGCACTAAAATTATGTATCCATATACATCATACTAAGAACCAAAATGAACCCCATTGACCCTAAATTTTCAGCCAACATAAACCAAAAATCTAGGGTCTTTTGTCCAAACAAAACACAATCAACCAAATTGATATCTTTCCTTTCAAGGTTTAATCACTAGCATGTTTGATATAACCTTGAAAGATTGGGGTATCATCAAATCAATACAAAACAGCCCTAAAATTGGTTGTTAAACTTATATAACCAATTATACAAGAACACATGAAACTAATCATCCACATAACCGCTCTTGATGCCAATGTTGGGTTTGTTGTACCAAAACAATGTCGTTTAACCATTTTAAACAAGAAAACGCAGCGGAATATGAACTTAATATCCTATTCAATAATCTGAAAATTAAAGTTCATAATATTATTTTAACAAACCCAAAGACATAGGATCATATGTATGTGAATAAACTAGTTATCAAGAAGCAAAAAAACAACCAAAACACATCAACAATCTACCTTTATAGGCTGTTGAAGAACCGATTTTAGAGCTGCTGGAAATCGTGATATGGTAGAAGAGGGGGGCAATTTTTGATGGCCAAAACACCAAGGATAGGTGTCCTCAAGTGCACATACCCACAAGCCTTCAAGAAACACCATTTTTGCTAGGGTTTGACACCAAAACGACCATGAAGATGCTGCTGGAACATCCTTCCAGCACCAAATCAAGCATGAAGATGCTGCTAGAACATGTTTCAGCCGAGTGTTTCTTCAAAAGGGAGAGAACCATTCTCTCCTTTGGTCATTCCAAATGTGTGTGAGATGAGAGGATGAAGATGTGTGTGTGTTTCTCTCCAAAGAGACTCAAAAAGGGAAAAGAGTTGCTGGAACTAAAGGGGGGGGGGCCGAACCCTTAGGGTTGCCCACACCTTTTCTTTTATTTTTGCTTAAAAGTCCTTATACATTAACCCTTATTACAACTAAAGATTAACATAGATATATATATATACATAATTAACCTTTTAATTATATAATACACACACACTTTTATTATTTGATGTTGCTTAACTAATTTAACAACATTACAAATAATATCCATGAACAAAATCCTCATAATTTGTTCTTTCTCACATACAATTTATTTAGAAAACCCATTTTCTAAATTGGTGTGATTATTTAATTGCATGATCATATCATCAATTAAATATTAATTGGTGTTTGCTAAGCTTGTTATTGGGTATGACCCGACTTGGATCACAACGTACTAACCACATCAATGTTCTATGTGTCTTGGGCATACAGAATCCAACATTCATATCATTTACTTTATACAGCATCAGTTACACTTTTATTACTTAAACCTGCGAGCTCACCAACAATTTTGTTGACCATTTTGAGCATATCTTTTCAGGTGATCAAGCTAGCTGAGGTTCTAGGTGTGCTGCCTTAGTGGAGACCCTAGGATGCATTTTTGGACTAAACATGTTTGACAACTGTTGCTTTGAACAATGTTGGACTGTGTAAACAATTACAATCTTTTGAACTTGTTCCCGGGTTGTGGAAAATCACATTACATTTCATCTTTATGTGATTATGTGAATCGTTTATCCTGTATGCATATGGCTATGTTGTCGTGAACATTGACTATACACGACAGAAGTCCCCTTGTTGTCGGGTGTCGTCATGACACGTTGTCATCATTTTATTATTGCATCTCTATCGCTTACCATGTGTTATGACGATTCCCTCTCGTCGCAACCCCGTGTTTCCGCTCTTAGCGGGGGTGTGACAACAGGAAAGATATTATACATCACATTAAGGAACATAAACATGCATCAACATCACATCATACATGGCAACATCATACATGCATAACGCACAACATCATCACCCTCATCATGCCCAACATGCCTCTAAGACCTCGATCGTCATCTTAAAAAAACTCTTATGGGAACCTTTACATTAACACTTACATCTGCACCTTCCCCCAAAAGTCAGAAGCCAATCTACACCTTCCTCGGGTTCAACAGCCCTATCGGGCGTATGGACACCCTTCAGTCGCATTGCCTCCATGCGACTGAACATCATGCGATTGAACTAATACGGATGAACACCTATGCGAATGAACATCCAGTCGTGCGAATGGACCCTCAGTCGCATGACCCCCATGCTACTGGCCCTCCAGTCGTGCGATGAACCCCAATCGTGCGAATGGACCCCAATCGCACCCTAATCGGCCGTATGGCCTCCATTCGGCCTCCAGTCGGTCGCCTAGCCCTACTGATGCAGAATGCAGTTCAACCCGACTGCAGCCGAGGGTTTTCGGCCCCCAAACTCATCTAAACCCATTTTAAGCCTAAATTGACCATTCTAAACCTTAGGGATGCATACCATAACATCATTCAAGCATAACCAAGCAAGAAATCAAGTCACAATCGCGTCATACATATACATACACATACACAAACGGGTCAACTTACACACCTACGAAAAACTCGATTTCAGATATTCTCCAGCCCCAAATCGTTTGAAAACAAGTAAAAGAGGGGTCCTAGAACTCACCTAAACGAGCACAATGACAAGAGCTTCGATTCGGCTTGCTTCACGACGATTTTGGCGACCCGAATCGACCCGAACCAACACTTTTTCCTCTTTTTCTCCTCTTTCTCTCTATTCTTCTCTTTGTGAGCTGAAATGTGAGTGTGGGGAGAGTGGGCTGCCCTCTCCCTACATATATCACCACATTTCCCAACTTTTCTTCGTTGGCGAGTTTGGTCCCTCGACTTTTGGACTTTATTTTCTTTTCTTTCTTCACCGGCTTCAAAATAATAAATATCCGGGTGTTACAAGTCCACCCCCCTTAAATAGGTTTCGTCCCCGAAACCTGTTATTCGTCGAACAAACGTGGATAATGCTGTCTCATTTCTTCTTCAGTCTCCCACGTTGACTCGGATCCCTTCCTGTGCTTCCACTGTACACGCACAAGAGGAACCACTTTATTCCTTAGCCTCTTTTCTTTACGATCGATGATTGCCATTGGTTGCTCCACATAGTTGAGCCGTTCGTCTACTTCAATATCTTCCAATGGACAATCATATCTTCATCTGCTAAGCACTTCCTTAAATGAGATACATGGAATGTCGGGTGTTCTGCATCTCCTACTTAAATGAGCCGTTCGTCCACTTAACTCATCCGGCAACTCTAATCTATAGGCCACCTCTCCTACTCGAGCAATGATTCGGAAAGGGCCTATATATCTTGGGCTCAACTTGCCCCGCTTTCTGAATCTGATAATACCCTTCCAAGGTGAGACCTTCAGCATAACCCGGTCACCCACCTGGAACTCAATTGGCCTACGTCGCTTATCGGCATACGACTTCTATCTATCCTTGGCTGCCTTCATGAAGGCTTTAATCTTTTCAAGCTTCTCTGTCGTAGCCTCGATCACCTCGACGCTCCCTAATTCCTTCTGACCAATATCACCCCAGCAAACGGGTGTTCTGCATCTCCTACCGTATAGCATCTCATATGGTGGCATACCAATACTGGCATGATAGCTGTTGTTGTATGAGAATTCGGCTAACGGTAAGTGGTCATCCCAACTTCCACCAAAATCGATCACACACGCCCGAAGCATGTCTTCCAGTGTCTGAATGGTCCTTTCTGACTGACCATCAGTCTGGGGATGATAAGCCGTGCTAATATGTAACCTCGTCCCCATAGCGTCGTGGAATTTCTTCCAAAATTTAGATGTAAACCGAGTGTCACGATGAGACACAATACACACCGGCACACCGTGACGAGCTACAATTTCCTTGATGAACATATCAGCCAACCTCTCCGATGAATACGTCTCGCGGTCGGTAGAAAATGAGCGCTCTTCGTCAGACGATCAACTATCACCCATATGGCATCGTACCCTTTCGGGGTACGCGGCAGCTTCGTAATGAAGTCCATGGTGATGTGCTCCCATTTCCATTCCGGTATATCCAAAGGTTGTATCTTCCCATACGGCTTTTGATGCTCTGCCTTCACCTGTAAGCAAGTAAGGCACTTACTCACATACTCCACCACGTCGCGCTTCATACCCGGCCACCAATAATCTTTCTTCATGTCATGGTACATTTTTGTGGCACCAGGATGAATGGAGTATCGAGTCTTGTGGGCTTCATCCATTATCTTCACCCGTAGATCCCCAAAACGAGGAATCCACACACGGCCGAATCGAGTTCTAACACCGAGTGTGTTTTCACCCAATTCCCCAACCAGACCTCTCATTCTTTCTGAGTTAAGGTGATCTTCTTTCAATGCCTCATCTTGAAACTCCTTAACTTGCTTCATCACATCGGAGGTCATGATTAATTGATAAGCTTTCACCCGAATCGGTTCGGGCCTTTCCTTCCGGCTAAGGGCATCCGCCACCACATTAGCTTTGCCTGGATGGTAATGAATCTCGCAATCATAGTCCTTTATAAGTTCCAACCATCTCCTCTACCTCATGTTCAGATCCTTTTGCTCGAAGAAGTACTTCAAGCTCTTATGATCGGTAAATATGGTGCACTTCGTCCCGTAGAGATAGTGCCTCCAGATCTTCAATGCAAACACCACGGCTGCTAGCTCCAAGTCATGAGTAGGATAATTGACCTCATGAACCTTTAACTGTCGAGATGCATAGGCTATAACCTTCCCTCTCTGCATTAACACACACCCCAACCCTGAGTAGGAAGCATCAGAATAAACCACCAAATCTTCGCTTCCATCGGGTAATGACAGAACAGGAGCTTGAGTCAGTCTTGCTTTTAGCTCTTCGAACACCTTCTCTTGAGCTTGACCCCATACAATTTCACATCCTTTCGGGTCAAATTAGTTAGTGGAGAAGCAATCTTAGAGAAGTCTTGGATGAATCTTCTATAGTAGCCCGCCAAGCCCAAGAACTACGGATCTCGGATGGCGTCTTTGGTGACTTCCATTGCATAACCGCCTCCACCATCGCCGGGTCAACCATAATCCCGTCAGGATTCACCACATGACCCAAAAACTGAACTTCGTGCAACCAGAACGCGCACTTGGAGAATTTAGCATACAATTTCTCCCTTCTCAACGTCTCTAGAACCTCTCGAATGTGACCGGCATGCTCAATCTCGCTCCTTGAATAAATCAGGATATCATCAATAAACACAATCACTGATTTATCCAACATAGGCCGACACACACGGTTCATGTTGGATAAATCAGATCCATAAAAGCAGCTGGCGTGTTGGTCAAACCAAAGGACATGACAAGAAACTCGTAATGGCCATAGCGCGTACGGAAAGCTGTTTTAGGGATATCTTGCTCTTTCACCTTCAACTGATGATAACCACATCGAAGATCTATCCTCGAGAACCAACTAGCACCCTGAAGCTGGTCGAACAAATCATCTATCCTCGGTAAGGGGTAGCGGTTCTTCACTGTCAACTTGTTCAGTTCGCGGTAGTCAATGCACATCCTCATACTACCATCCTTCTTCTTTACAAATAGGACCGGAGCACCCCAAGGAGAGATACTCGGTCTAATGAACCCCTTATCAAGCAGCTCCCGCAACTGCTCCATCAACTCTTTCATCTCGGTTGGAGCCAACCGATATGGTGCCTTGGCAACAGGTTAGGCACCCGGTATCAGATCAATCTGAAATTCAATTTCTCTGTCAGCTGGCACTCCTAATAAGTCTTCTGGGAACACGTCTGGAAAGTCACAAACAACTGGTACATCAGCTAGTTGTGGTGTTGGTGTATCCACATCCTTTACATAAGCCAAGTAGGCGCTACATCCACGCCTCATACACTTTCCCGCCACCGCCATTGAGATCACCTTCGGAATCGTAGTAACCCGATCACCATAAACCGTTACCAAACTTCCGTCAGGCGCTGTCAACCGAACCATCTTCTTGCGACACACAATGTTTGCTTTGAAATCTGCCAACCAATCCATCCCAAGAACCAAATCGAAACCACCCAAGGTCATCACAAACGGTCTAACAGGAAACTTGTGACCCTCAAGTTCCACATCACAATTCTCTATCATCTCAGAAATCCTGGTAGACTTACCTATGGCAGTTTCTACATCAAAGGGCGCATCAACACGTCTACTACTAACAGGCAGCTTAGCACAGAAAGCAGCAGAAATAAAACTCTTACTGGCACCCGAATCAAATAACACAGAAGCTAAAGTCTGGTTCACTAGAAACGTACCGGACACAACGTCAGGGTCCATCCTAGCCTCCTCCTATGTCATGGTGAACGCCCTGGAGCTCGCCCGCGGTCCATCACGTCCCGTCTTCTTCACCCCTGAACCCTCAGTCCTCGACTTCTTACAATCTCTGCTCATATGACCAATTTCCTCCACAGTTAAAACATTTGCTCGACATGCAATCCTTCGCCATATGCCCTGTCTTCCCACACTTGAAGCACAAGTTTGACCCAAACCTACATTCCCCGCTGTGCTCCCTTCCACACTTGCCACACCTTTTCGACCCCGCACTTGATGTGACCACACGGCGCTCATCCACCCGTGCCTTTTTGTTACCCATCGGGGCATCACCCCGACCAAACCGTTTCCCGTTCCAGTTCCGATCACCACCACCCTTCTTACTTGCTTCAGTCACCACCACCTCCCGCTCATCATACAGCCTCCCTGCCAAATCAACCGCCGACCTAAACGTGCTTGGCCGACACCGGTAAACCCTGAATGTACCTCTTAATTTTCCGAGACAGAGGCGTCACCTGATCAGGCACAAGCCGTGCCATTTCATTAAACTTGGTGGTATACTGCTGGTGTGTCATGGTTCCAGCCTCCAACTGTAAAAACTCCCTTTCCACTTATCCATTTCCTGTGAGGACAGAACTCCTCAATCACCATCTTCTTCAACTCGGGCCATTTATTCTCCCGATCGCCCGATTACCTTCTGCTTGGACAATGTTATCCCACCAACACAGAGCTGAATCCACAAAAGAGTGGGTAGCAAACTTCACCTTTTGGCCCTCTCGACACTCGCTGATATCGAGAACAGCTTCCATTTCCCTCACCCATCGGTGAGCAGCTGCAGCGGTGTCGTTTCCATCAAAAGTAGGGGGCTTGCATCTCATAAAAGCCCCATAATTACATCCTCGTGCCGTTCATGCACAGGCTCTTCCTCCTCCTCATCATCATCAGATAGAACCGTTTCTGGCTCTGGTTGTTCCCGTCCTCCAGAGGATCTGTTTCTTTCTTTCCTTTCCCCTTCTCGTACAGCCTTAATAACTTCGGTCACCCCAGACGGTAAGATCGTCTGCATGACCTCATGTACTTCTTCCACAACAGCCTCCTTTACTGAGGCTCTCAGATTGGCGCTTTCGTCGCCACCCTCCGGATGAGGGATCTCTGGTTCCTCATGAACCACCCTCTCAACTCTGGGTCTCCCTCTCTTAGGTCGCGGTTCAGCACCGGGACCTCCACCCCTAGAAGCTTTCGAAGATCTACCTCCGGCCATCACACACACACTGAAAGATTCAAACACCAACATGGTCATTCAAGGAAACAGCTCAGTTTATGTCAAGTATAGTAAGTCCCTAATTACAGTGGCCAGTTGTGATTAGCCACTTACTTTACTCTTCGTACCCCAAGTACTACCTGTCCTGACTACATCAGTATTTAAATCTACATACAACACATAACACATACCATGCGCACATAAAACTGGTTAACTTATCGAAAATACCTGATGGCACGCAGCTACTCAGATTGGCATTCCATTCCCATTCCATCCCATTCTCAGTTTAAGATTAGGTTTATTCTGAAAATTTACCCATTTCACTTAAACTTTGGCTCTGATACCAACTTGTAAGGCCCCGTTCCCGGGATGCTTACAGCTGGGTTCTCATCGCACATAAAACATATAATTACATTAGTATTTAATAAATCACAGCGGAAAACTAATACAAACTTTCATTTCCATGTAAATGCTTTTGTAAACTAATACAACATTCATTACAAAAATAGTTTGTTCGCATTACAATGCAAAAACATTAATCAAAAGAATGCCATCCCAAAAGAGCTGAGTAGTCGCCCGTGCCATCCTCAGCAATCATTGCCTGCCAACTGGAAACACATCAAGTCAGCGTTGCTGAGTGAGTTCTAGTTTTATAAATAAAACATACTTTACTTTCATATAAAACCGTTCGTTACTTTTACATGATCACACATCATACGTACACATTGATAATCTCATTATTATCTTCTTCATTCGTTCATTCGTTCTTTCATTACCTTACTTGCGCATCGAACATCATCCCGAACCAATACCATGTGCTACACCCGGTTAGTCGTAGCTACCGGGCCGAAGTCAACGAATGACAGCTAAACGTATGCCGCGGTACTAGGAGTAACCGTCAGTCTTAGCTACTGGGCCGAAGTCAACGAATGACAGCTAAAGGTATGCCACAGTACTAGGGGTGAGCGGTAGAGGTTCTACATTTGGGGTCAATCACCAAGAGGGACCCCGTATCCGATGTGTGCAAGACGTTTCATTCGTTCATCAATACATGCATTCATTGATCATGTTCCTCTTTCTTTATCTTTCACTTTACGTTACATAATACTTCGTTCATTCATCATAACAAGTAAAGCCACAGGAAAGATATTATACATCACATTAAGGAACATAAACATGCATCAACATCACATCATACATGGCAACGCACAACATCATCACCCTCATCATACCCAACATGCCTCTAAGACCTCGATCGTCATCTTAAAAAAAACTCTTATGGGAACCTTTACATTAACACTTACATCTGCACCTTCCCCCGAAAGTCAGAAGCCAATCTACACCTTCCTCGGGTTCAACAGCCCTATTCGGGCGTATGGACACCCTTCAGTCGCATTGCCTCCATGCGACTGAACATCATGCGATTGAACTAATACGGATGAACACCTATGCGAATGAACATCCAGTCGTGCGAATGGACCCTCAGTCGCATGACCCCATGCGACTGGCCCTCCAGTCGTGCGAATGAACCCCAATCGTGCGAATGGACCCCAATCGCACCCTAATCGGCCGTATGGCCTCCATTCGGCCTCCAGTCGGTCGCCTAGCCCTAACTGATGCAGAATGCAGTTCAACCCGACTGCAGCCGAGGGTTTTCGGCCCCCAAACTCATCTAAACCCATTTTAAGCCTAAATTGACCATTCTAAACCTTAGGGATGCATACCATAACATCATTCAAGCACAACCAAGCAAGAAATCAAGTCACAATCGCGTCATACATATACATACACATACACAAACGGGTCAACTTACACACATACGAAAAACTCGATTTCAGATGTTCTCCAGCCCCAAATCGTTTGAAAACAAGTAAAAGAGGGGTCCTAGAACTCACCTAAACGAGCACAATGACAAGAGCTTCGATTCGGCTTGCTTCACGACGATTTTGGCGACCCGAATCGACCCGAACCAACACTTTTTCCTTTTTTTCTCCTCTTTCTCTCTATTCTTCTCTTTGTGAGCTGAAATGTGAGTGTGGGGAGAGTGGGCTGCCCTCTCCCTACATATATCACCACATTTCCCAACTTTTCTTCGTTGGCGAGTTTGGTCCCTCGACTTTTGGACTTTATTTTCTTTTCTTTCTTCACCGGCTTCAAAATAATAAATATCCGGGTGTTACATCAAACATCGCTTTAATTATTGAATAAATCATGGTTATTTCAAATAAATATAAGAACGTATACATACTTTGTGTTTATGTTTTGTCAAATAATATAAATGATTTAAATTCATGTTAAATTACTTAATTGGTATAATTTTGATTCTTCAATTAAAATAAACGTGTTTTCAGCGTTAACTGTTATGTCAAAACTCCAAATCTTCCCTTGAAATCCTATATCACGTCTAAACGTTAACGCTATTGTTAAATTAATTTTGGAAAATACGTTTAGGTGACTTGTAAAATAAGAGATCGTCGGAGCATCGTTTTTCTTATTAATCATCCAATATACTTATTTGATCATGTGAGTATTTTTATACCCCTTTTTATTTTTTTACACTTAAGGGGTGAAACATGTTACATTATAACTTTGCACTTGTAAACACGTTTTATTCTTGTAAACACCATTCTCCGACTTCAAGACTCGAAATTAACATAGGGTTTTTCATCTTGGAGTCAACTAGAAGCTACCTATACAACGAATTTGATTATCATCATCGCTGGAACATCAAACAAGTGTTACGTGGTTGCGACCTTTACATCATCTGTGCTTGTGGTTTACACTTCAATACTGGGTAATTAACATTAGCTACATACTCGACTTTACATGGGGAAGAAAGCCCCATGATCATTGGCTTTAACAACAACGAATTGACCTTCAATTTGGTGCAAAAACATTCTAGGGTTCTTGAGGTTTTGGAGTTCATTAATACTGTTTCGTTTTAAGATTTAATTACCGCTCTTTACCAAGGCTTCGGCCGTTGGTCCACTGGTCACTCACCCGTTTCACATCTTGGAGGTCCCGGGTTCGAACCCGGTTAACCTCAATTATTTTTCCTGGGTTTTTCTAGGTTTAAAAAAACAAAAATTTCTGAAAAATTATAAAAATCAATTTTGAAAACATTATTTATTTTTAAAGTCACTTAATTATTTTCTGTAAATTTATTTCTTTAAAATAGTTTAATATTTTTATAAAATAGTTTTATGGATGTTACATTTAATTTAATTTTATAAAATAAGACTCTAAGTTATGATTTAAATCATAAAATTTTTTATTGGTTCAAACATCGCTTTAACTTATTGAATAAATCATGGTTATTTCAAATAAATATAAGAACGTATTCATACTTTGTGTGTTTAAGTTTTGTCAAATAATATAAATGATTTAAATTCATGTTAAATTACTTAATTGGTATAATTTTGATTCTTCAAATTAAAATAAATGTCTTTTCAGCGTTAACTGTTATTTGTCAAAACTCCAAATCTTCCCTTGAAACCCTAGATCACGTCGAAACGTTAACGCTATTCTTAAACTTAATTTTGGAATAAATACGTTTAGGTGACTTGTAAAATAAGAGATCGTCGGAGCATCGTTTATTTCTTATTAATCATCCAATATATACTTATTTGATCATGTGAGTATTTTTATACCCCTTTTTATATTTTTACACTTATGGGGTGAAACATGTTACATTATAAACTTTGCACTTGTAAACACGTTTGATTCTTTTAAACACCATTCTCCGGACTTCAAGACTCGAAATTAACAAAGGGCTTTTCATCGTGGAGTCAACTAGAAGCTATCTATACAACGAATTTGATTATCATCATCGCTGGAACATCAAACAAGTGTTACGTGGTTGCGACCTTTACATCATCTGTGCTTGTGGTTTACACTTCAATACCGAGTAATTAACGTAAGCTACATACTTGACTTTACATGGGGAATGAAAGCCCCATGATCATTGGCTTTAACAACAACGAATTGACCTTCAATTTGGTGCAAAAACGTTCTAGGGTTCTTGAGGTTTTGGAGTTCATTAAAACTGTTTCGTTTTAAGATTTAATTACCGCTCTTTACCAAGGCTTCTGCTCTTGGTCCACTGGTCACTCACCCGTTTCACATCTTGGAGGTCCCGGGTTCGAACCCGGGTAACCTCAATTATTTTTTTGGGGTTTTTCTAGCATTAAAAAAACATAAAATTTCTGAAAAATTATAAAAATCAATTTTGAAAACATTATTTATTTTTAAAGTCACTTAATTATTTTCTGTAAATTTATTTCTTTAAAATAGTTTAATATTTTTATAAAGTCGTTTTATGGATGTTACATTTAATTTAATTTTATAAAATAAGACTCTAAGTTATGATTCAAATCATAAAAAATTTTATTGGTTAAAACATCGCTTTAACTTATTGAATAAATCATGGTTATTTCAAACAAATATAAGAACGTATTCATACTTTGTGTGTTTAAGTTTTGTCAAATAATATAAATGATTTAAATTCATGTTAAATTACTTAATTGGTATAATTTTGATTCTTCAAATTAAAATAAACGTGTTTTCAACGTTAACAGTTATTTGTCAAAACTCCAAATCTTCCCTTGAAACCCTAGATCACGTCGAAACGTTAACGCTATTGTTAAACTTAATTTTGGAATAAATACGTTTAGGTGACTTGTAAAATAAGAGATCATTGGAGCATCGTTTATTTCTTATGAATCATCCAATATATATACTAATTTGATCATGTGAGTATTTTTATACCCCTTTTTATATTTTTACACTTAAGGGGTGAAACATGTTACATTATAAACTTTGCACTTGTAAACACGTTTGATTCTTGTAAACACCATTCTCCGGACTTCAAGACTCGAAATTAACAAAGGGCTTTTCATCTTGGAGTCAACTAGAAGCTACCTATACAACGAATTTGATTATCATCATCACTAGAACATCAAACAAGTGTTACGTGGTTGCGACATTTACATCATCTCTGCTTGTGGTTTACACTTCAATACCGGGTAATTAACATCACCTACATACTCGACTTTACACGGGGACTCAAAGCCCCATGATCATTGGCTTTAGCAACAACGAATTGACCTTCAATTTGGTGCAAAAACGTTCTAGGGTTCTTGAGGTTTTGGAGTTCATTAAAACTATTTTGTTTTAAGATTTAATTACCGCTCTTTACCAAGGCTTCGGCCCTTGGTCCACTGGTCACTCACCCGTTTCACATCTTGGAGGTCCCGGGTTCGAACCCAGGTAACCTCAATTATTTTTTTGGGGTTTTTCTAGCTTTAAAAAAACATAAAATTTCTGAAAAATTATAAAAATCAATTTTGAAAACATTATTTATTTTTAAAGTCACTTAATTATTTTCTGTAAATTTATTTCTTTAAAATAGTTTAATATTTTTATAAAATAGTTTTATGGATGTTACAATTAATTTAATTTTATAAAATAAGACTCTAAGTTATGATTTAAATTATAAAAATTTTTATTGGTTCAAACATCGCTTTAACTTATTGAATAAATCATGGTTATTTCAAATAAATATAAGAACGTATTCATACTTTGTGTTTAAGTTTTGTCAAATAATATAAATGATTTAAATTCATGTTAAATTACTTAATTGGTATAATTTTGATTCTTCAAATTAAAATAAATGTGTTTTCAGCGTTAACTGTTATTTGTCAAAACTTCAAATCATCGCTTGAAACCCAAGATCACGTCTAAACGTTAACGCTATTGTTAAACTTAATTTTGGAATAAATACATTTAGGTGACTTGTAAAATAAGATATCGTCGGAGCATCGTTTATTTCTTATTAATCATCCAATATATACTTATTTGATCATGTGAGTATTTTTATACACCTTTTTATATTTTTACACTTAAGGGGTGAAACATGTTACATTATAAACTTTGCACTTGTAAACACGTTTGATTCTTTTAAACACCATTCTCCGGACTTCAAGACTCGAAATTAACATAGGGCTTTTCATCTTGGAGTCAACTAGAAGCTATCTATACAACGAATTTGATTATCATCATCGCTGGAACATCAAACAAGTGTTACGTGGTTGCGACCTTTACATCATCTGTGCTTGTGGTTTACACTTCAATACCGGGTAATTAACATCACCTACAAACTTGAATTTACACGGGGACCGAAAGCCCCATGATCATTGGCTTTAGCAAGAACGAATTGACCTTCAATTTGGTGCAAAACGTTCTAGGGTTCTTGAGGTTTTGGAGTTCATTAAAACTGTTTCGTTTTAAGATTTAATTACCTCTCTTTACCATGGCTTCGGCCCTTGGTCCACTGGTCACTCACCCGTTTCACATCTTGGAGGTGCCGGGTTCGAACCCGGGTAACCTCAATTATTTTTTTGGGGTTTTTCTAGCTTTAAAAAAACATAACATTTCTGAAAAATTATAAAAATCAATTTTGAAAACATCATTTATTTTTAAAGTCACTTAATTATTTTCTGTAAATTTATTTCTTTAAAATAGTATAATATTTTTATAAAATAGTTTTATGGATGTTACATTTAATTTAATTTTATAAAGTAAGACTCTAAGTTATGATTCAAATCATAAAAATTTTTATTGGTTCAAACATCGCTTTAACTTATTGAATAAATCATGGTTATTTCAAATAAATATAACAACGTATTCATACTTTGTGTGTTTAAGTTTTGTCAAATAATATAAATGATTTAAATTCATGTTAAATTACTTAATTGGTATAATTTTGATTCTTCAAATTAAAATAAATGTCTTTTCAGCGTTAACTGTTATTTGTCAAAACTCCAAATCTTCCCTTTAAACCCTAGATCACGTCGAAACGTTAACGCTATTGTTAAACTTAATTTTGGAATAAATACGTTTAGGTGACTTGTAAAATAAGAGATCGTCGGAGCATCGTTTATTTCTTATTAATCATCCAATATATACTTATTTGTGTAACACCCGGATATTTATTATTTTGAAGCCGGTGAAGAAAGAAAAGAAAATAAAGTCCAAAAGTCGAGGGACCAAACTCGCCAACGAAGAAAAGTTGGGAAATGTGGTGACATATGTAGGGAGAGGGCAGCCCACTCTCCCCACACTCACATTTCAGCTCACAAGGAGGAGAATAGAGAGAAAGAAGGGAAAAAGAGAAAAAGTGTTGGTTCGGGTCGATTCGGGTCGCCAAAATCGTCGTGAAGCAAGCCGAATCGAAGCTCTTGTCATTGTGCTCGTTTAGGTGAGTTCTAGGACCCCTCTTTTACTTGTTTTCAAATGATTTGGGGCTGGAAAACATCTGAAATCGAGTTTTTCGTATGTGTGTAAGTTGACCCGTTTGTGTATGTGTATGTATATGTATGACGCGATTGTGACTTGATTTCTTGCTTGATGGTGCTTGAGTGATGTTATGGTATGCATCTATAAGGTTTAGGATGGTCGATTTAGGCTTAAAATGGGTTTAGATGAGTTTGGGGTCCGAAAACCCTCGGCTGCAATCGGGTTGAACTGCACTCTGCACCAGTTAGGTTAGGCGACCGACTAGAGGCCGAATGGAGGCCATACGGCCGATTATTGTGCGACTGGGGTCCATTCGCACGATTGGGGTTCATTCGCACGACTAGAGGGCCAGTCGCGTGGGTGTCATGCGACTGGAGGTCCATTCGCACGACTGAAGGTCCAGTCGCATAGGTGTTCATCCGCATTGTCCATTCGCACGACTGGATGTTCATTCGCCTAGGTGTTCATCTGTATTAGTTCAATTGCATGATGTTCAGTCGCATGGAGGCCATGCGACTGAGGGGTGTCCATACGCCCGAATAGGGCTGTTGAACCCGAGGAAGGTGTAGATTGACTTCTGACTTTCGGGGGAAAGTGCAGATGTAAGTGTTGATGTAAAGGTTCCCATAAGAGTTTTTTTAGATGACGATCGAGGTCTTAGAAAGCATGTTGGGCATGATGAAGATGATGATGTTATACTTTATGTATGTATGATATTGCCCTGTACGATGTGATGTTGATGCATGTTTATGTTCCTTAATGTGATGTATAGTATCTTTCCTGTGGCTTTACTTGTTATGATGAATGAACGAAGTATTATGTAACATAAAGTGAAAGATAAAGGAAGAGGAACATGATGAACGAATGAAACGTCTTGCACACATCGGATACGGGGTCCCTCTTGGTGATTGACCCCAAATGTGGAACCTCTACCGCTCACCCCTAGTACTGTGGCATACGTTTAGCTGTCATTCGTTGACTTCGGCCCAGTAGCTAAGACTGACGGTTACTCCTAGTACCGCGGCATACGTTTAGCTGTCATTCGTTGACTTCGGCCCGGTAGCTACGACTAACCGGGGTGTAGCACATGGTATTGGTTCGGGATGATGTCCGATGCGCAAGTAAGGTAACGAAAGAAGGAATGAACGAATGAAGGAAGATAATAATGATATTATTTATGTGTACGTATGATGTGTGATCATGTAAAAGTACGAAAGCTTTTATCTGAAAGTAAAGTATGTTTTATTTATAAAACTAGAACTCACTCAGCAATGCTGACTTTGATGTGTTTCCAGTTGGCAGGTAATGATTGCTGAGGATGGCACGGGCGACTACTCAGCTCTTTTGGGATGGCATTCCTTTGATTAATGTTTTTGCATTGTAATGCCAACAAACAATTTTTGTAATGAATGTTGTATTAGTTTGCAAAAGCATTTACATGAAAATGAAAGTTTGTTTTAGTTCTCCGCTGCGATTTATTAAATACTAATGTAATTATATGTTTCATGTGCGATGAGAACCCAGCTGTAAGCGTCCCGGGAACAGGGCCTTACAAGTTGGTATCCGAGCCAAAGTTTAAGTGAAATGGGTAAATTTTCAAAATAAACCTAATCTTAAACTGAGAATGGGACGGAAAGGGAATGGGATGCCAAACTGAGTAGCTGCGTGCCATGAGGTATTTTCATAAAGTTAACCGGTTTTATGTGCGCATGGTATGTGTTATGTGTTATATGTAGGTTTAAATACTGATGTAGTCACGACAGGTAATACTTGGGGTATGAAGAGTAAAGTAAGTGGCTAATCACAACTGGCCACTGTAATTAGGGACTTACTATACTTGACATAAACTGAGTTGTTCCCTTGAATGACCGTGTTGGTGTTTGAATCTTTCAGTGTGCGTGTGATGGCCGGAGGTAGATCTTCGAAAGCTTCTAGGGGTGGAGGTCACGGTGCTGAACCGCGACCTAAGAGAGGGAGACCCAGAGTTGAGAGGGTGGTTCATGAAGAACCAGAGATCCCTCATCTGGAGGGTGGCGACGAAAGCGCCAATCTGAGAGCCTCAGTAAAAGAGGCTGTTGTAGAAGAAGTACATCAGGTCATGCAGACGATCTTACCGTCTGTGGTGACCGAAGTTATTAAGGCTGTACGGGAAGGGGAAAGGAAAGAAAGAAACAGATCCTCTGGGGAACGGGAACAACCAGAGCCGGAAACGGTTCTATCTGATGATGATGAGGAGGAGGAAGAGCCTGTGCATGATACGGCACGAGGATGTAATTATGGGGCTTTTATGAGATGCAAGCCCCCTACTTTTGATGGAAACGGCACTGCTGCAGCCGCTCACCGGTGGGTGAGGGAAATGGAAGCTGTTCTCGATATCAGCGAGTGTCGAGAGGACCAAAAGGTGAAGTTTGCTACCCACTCTTTTGTGGATTCAGCTCTGTGCTGGTGGGACAACATTGTCCAATCTGAGGGTAGTAGGGCCATTGGGAAAATGAAATGGCCTGAGCTGAGAAGGTTGGTGATTGAGGAATTTTGTCCTCATCGGGAAATGGATAAGTTGGAAAGAGAGTTTTTACAGTTGGAGGCTGGAACCATGACACACCAGCAGTATACCACCAAGTTTAATGAAATGGCACGGCTTGTGCCTGATCAGGTGACGCCTCTGTCTCGGAAAATTAAGAGGTACATTCAGGGTTTACCGGTGGATGTTCATCGGCATATGATCGCCGCCCGGCCAAGCACGTTTAGGTCGGCGGTTGATTTGGCAGGGAGGCTGTATGATGAGCGAGAGGTGGTGGTGACTGAAGCAAGTAAGAAGGACGGTGGTGATCGGAACTGGAACGGGAAACGGTTTGGTCGGGGTGATGCCCTGATGGGTAACAAAAAGGCACGGGTGGACGAACGCCGTGTGGTCACATCAAGTGCGGGGTCGAAAAGGTGTGGCAAGTGTGGAAGGGAGCACAGCGGGGAATGTAGGTTTGGGTCAAACTTGTGCTTCAAGTGTGGGAAGACAGGGCATATGGCGAAGGATTGCATGCCGAGCAAATGTTTTAACTGTGGGGAAACTGGTCATATGAGCAGAGATTGTAAGAAGTCGAGGACTGAGGGTTCAGGGGTGAAGAAGACGGGAAGTGATGGACCGCGGGCGAGCGCCAGGGCGTTCACCATGACACAGGAGGAGGCTAGGACGGACCCTGACGTTGTGTCCGGTACGTTTCTAGTGAACCAGACTTTAGCTTCTGTGTTATTTAACTCTGGTGCTACTAGGAGTTTTATTTCTGCTGCTTTCTGTGCTAAGCTGCCTGTTAGTAGTAGACGTGTTGATGCGCCCTTTGATGTAGAAACTGCCATAGGTAAGTCTACCAGGATTTCTGAGATGATAGAGAAGTGTGATGTGGAACTTGAGGGTCACAAGTTTCCTGTTAGACCGTTTGTGATGACCTTGGGTGGTTTCGATTTGGTTCTTGGGATGGATTGGTTGGCGGATTTCGAGGTGAACATTGTGTGTCGCAAGAAGATGGTTCGGTTGACAGCGCCTGACGGAAGTTTGGTAACAGTTTATGGTGATCGGGTTACTACGATTCCGAAGGTGATCTCAATGGCGGTGGCGGGAAAGTGTATGAGGCGTGGATGTAGCGCCTACTTGACTTATGTAAAGGATGTGGATACACCAACACCACAACTAGCTGATGTACCTGTTGTGTGTGACTTTCCAGACGTGTTCCCAGAAGACTTATCAGGAGTGCCACCCGACAGGGAGATTGAATTTCAGATTGATCTGATACCGGGTGCCCAACCTGTTGCCAAGGCACCATATCGGTTGGCTCCAACCGAGATGAAAGAGTTGATGGAGCAGTTGCGAGAGCTGCTTGATAAGGGGTTCATTAGACCGAGTATCTCTCCTTGGGGTGCTCCGGTCCTATTTGTAAAGAAGAAGGATGGTAGTATGAGGATGTGCATTGACTACCGCGAACTGAACAAGTTGACAGTGAAGAACCGCTACCCCTTACCGAGGATAGATGATCTGTTTGATTAGCTTCAGGGTGCTAGTTGGTTCTCGAGGATAGATCTTCGATCTGGTTATCATCAGTTGAAGGTGAAAGAGCAAGATATCCCTAAAACAGCTTTCCGTACGCGCTATGGTCATTACGAGTTTCTTGTCATGTCCTTTGGTTTGACCAACGCGCCAGCTGCTTTTATGGATCTGATAAACCGTGTGTGTCGGCCTATGTTGGATAAATCAGTGATTGTGTTTATTGATGATATCCTGATTTATTCGAAGAGCGAGATTGAGCATGCCGGTCACATTCGAGAGGTTCTAGAGACGTTGAGAAGGGAGAAATTGTATGCTAAATTCTCCAAGTGCGCATTTTGGTTGCGCGAAGTTCAGTTTTTGGGTCATGTGGTGAATCCTGACGGGATTATGGTTGACCCGGCAAAGGTGGAGGCGGTTATGCAATGGAAGTCACCAAAGACGCCATCCGAGATCCGTAGTTTCTTGGGCTTGGCGGGCTACTATAGAAGATTCATCCAAGACTTCTCTAAGATTGCTTCTCCACTAACTAAGTTGAACGAAAGGATGTGAAATTTGTATGGGTCAAGCTCAAGAGAAGGCGTTCGAAGAGCTGAAAGCAAGACTGACTCAAGCTTCTGTTCTGTCATTACCCGATGGAAGCGAAGATTGGTGGTTTATTCTAATGCTCCTACTCAGGGTTGGGGTGTGTGTGTAATGCAGAGAGGAAGGTTATAGCCTATGCATCTCGACAGTTAAAGGTTCATGAGGTCAATTATCCTACTCATGACTTGGAGCTAGCAGCCGTGGTCTTTGCATGAAGATCTGGAGGCACTATCTTTACGGGACGAAGTGCACCATATTCACCGATCAAAGAGCTTGAAGTATTTCTTCGAGCAAAAGGATCTGAACATGAGGCAGAGGAGATGTTGGAACTATAAAGGATTATGATTGCGAGATCCATTACCATCCGGGCAAAGCTAATGTGGTGGCGGATGCCCTTAGCCGAAAAGAGAGGCCGAACCGATTCGGGTGAAAGCTTATCAATTAATCATGACCTCCGATGTGATGAAGCAAGTTAAGGAGTTTCAAGATGAGGCATTGAAAGAAGATCACCTTAACTCGGAAAGAATGAGAGGTCTGGTTGGGGATTGGTGTGAAAACACACTCGGTGTTAGAACTCGATTCGGCCGTGTGTTGATTCCTCGTTTTGGGGATCTACGGGTGAAGATAATGGATGAAGCCACAAGACTCGATACTCCATCATCCTGGTGCCATGAAAATGTACCATGACATGAAGAAGGATTATTGGTGGCCGGGTATGAAGTGCGACGTGGTGGAGTATGTGAGTAAGTGCCTTACTTGCTTACAGGTGAAGGCAGAGCATCACAGCCGTATGGGAAGATACAACCTTTGGATATACCAGAATGGAAAGGGAGCAACACCATGGATTCATTACGAAGCTGCCCGTACTACGAAAGGGTACGATGCCATATGGGTGATAGTTGATCGTCGGACGAAGAGCGCTCATTTTCTACGATCGCGAGACGTATTCATCGGAGAGGTTGGCTGATCTGTTATCAAGGAAATTGTAACTCGTCATGGTGTTGTGACACTCGGGTTACATTAAATTTGGAAGAAATTCCACGACGCTATGGGGACGAGGTTACATAAGCACGCTTATCATCCCCAGACTGATGGTTAGTCAGAAAGGGACCATTCAGGACTGGAAGACATGCTTCGGGCGTTTGTGTGATCGATTTTGGTGGAAGTTGGGATGACCACTGCCGTTAGCTGAATTCTCATACAACAACAGCTATCATGCCAGTATTGGTATGCCACCATATGAGATGCTTACGGTAGGAGATGCAGAACACCCGTTTGTTGGGGTGATATTGGTCAGAAGGAATTGGGGAGCGTCGAGGTAATCGAGGCTACGACAGAGAACTTGAAAAGATTAAAGTTCATGAAGGCAGCCAAGGATAGAAAGAAGTCGTCCGTATGCCGATACGCGACGTAGGCCAATTGAGTTCCAGGTGGGTGACCGGGTTATGCTGAAGGTCTCCCTGGAAGGGTATATCAGATTCAGAAAGCGGGGCAAGTTGAGCCCAAGATATATAGGCCCTTTCCGAATCATTGCTCGGTAGGGGAGGTGGCCTATAGATTGGAGTTGCCAGATGAGTTAAGTGGGATTCATCGACATTCCATGTATCTCATCTCAGAAAGTGTATAGCTGATGAAGACATGATTGTTCCATTGGAAGACATTGAAATAGATGAAAGGCTCAATTATGTGGAGCAACCGGTGGCAATCATCGATCGTAAAGAAAAGAGGCTAAGGAATAAAGTGGTTCCTCTTGTGCGTGTACAGTGGAAGCACAGGAGGGATCCGAGTCAACGTGGGAGACTGAAGAAGAAATGAGACAGTATATCCATGTTTGTTTGACGAATAACAGGTTTCGGGGATGAAACCTATTTAAGACTCGAAATAACATAGGCTTTTCATCTTGGAGTCAACTAGAAGCTATCTATACACAAGAATTTGATTATCATCATCGCTGAACATCAAACAAGTGTTACGTGGTTGCGACCTTTACATCATCTGTGCTTGTGGTTTACACTTCAATACCGAGTAATTAACTCTACCAAACTCTAATTTACACGGGGACCGAAAGCCCCATGATCATTGGCTTAGCAACAACGAATTGACTTCAATTTGGTGCAAAAACGTGTATAGGGTTCTTGAGGTTTGGAGTTCATTAAAACTGTTTCGTTTTAAGATTTAATTACCTCTCTTTACCAAGGCTTCGGCCCTTGGTCCACTGGTCACTCACCGTTTCACATCTTGAGGTGCCGGGTTCGAACCGGGTAACCTCAATATTTTTTTGGGGTTTTTCTAGCTTTAAAAAAACATAACATTTCTGAAAAATTATAAAAATCAATTTTGAAAAAATCATTATTTTTAAAGTACTTAATTATTTTCTGTAAATTATTTCTTTAAAATAGTATTATATTTTTTAAAATAGGTTATGGATGTTAACATTTAATTAATTTTATAAAGTAAGACTCTAAGTTATGATTCAAATCATAAAAATTTTTATTGTTCAAACATCGCTTAACTTATTGAATAAATCATGGTTATTTCAAATAAATATAACAACGTATTCATACTTTGTGTTTAAGCTTGTCAAATAATATAAATGATTTAAATTCATGTTAAATTACTTAATTGGTATAATTTTGATTCTTCAAATTAAAATAAATGTCTTTCAGCGTTAACTGTTATTTGTCAAAACTCCAAATCTTCCTTGAAACCCTAGATCACGTCGAAACGTTAACGCTATTGTTAAACTAATTTTGAATAAATACGTTTAGGTGACTTGTAAAATAAGAGATCGTCGGAGCAGCATCGTTATTTCTTATTAATCATCCAATATATACTATTTGGTAACACCCGGTATTTATTATTTTGAGCCCGGTGAAGAAAGAAAAGAAAATAAAGTCCAAAAGTCGAGGGACCAAACTCGCCACGAAGAAAAGTTGGAAAATGTGGGGACATATGTAGGGAGAGGGCAGCCCACTCTCCCACACTCCATTTCAGCTCACAAGGAGGAGAATAGAGGAGAAAGAAGGGAAAAAGAGGAAAAAGTGTTGGTTCGGGTCGATTCGGGTCGCCAAAATCGTCGTGAAGCAAGCCGAATCGAAGCTCTTGTCATTGTGCTCGTTTAGGTGAGTTCTAGGACCCCTCTTTTACTTGTTTTCAAATGATTTGGGGCTGGAAAACATCTGAAATCGAGTTTCGTATGTGTGTAAGTTGACCCGTTGTGTATGTGTATGTATGACGCGATTGTGACTTGATTTTTGCTTGGTGGTGCTTGAGTGATGTTATGGTAGCATCTCTAAGGTTTAGGATGGTCGATTTAGGCTTAAAATTGGTTTAGATGAGTTGGGGGCGAAAACCTCGGCTGTAGGTCGAGTTGAACTGCACTCTGGCACCAGTTAGGGTTAGGCGACCGACTAGAGGCCGAATGGAGGCCATACGGCCGATTAGGGTGCGATTGGGGTCCATTCGCACGATTGGGGTTCACTCGCACGAATGGAGGGCCAGTCGCGTGGGTGTCATGCGACTGAAGGTCCATTCGCACGACTGAAGGTCCATTCGCACGATGAAGGTCCAGTCGCATAGGTG
This sequence comes from Flaveria trinervia, assembly GCA_025506515.1. Classification (NCBI taxonomy): domain Eukaryota; kingdom Viridiplantae; phylum Streptophyta; class Magnoliopsida; order Asterales; family Asteraceae; genus Flaveria; species Flaveria trinervia. Next base: position 102,366 of record JACCIX010001197.1, on the reverse strand, counting down.
TTCATCGCATTTCCATTCGCCAGCCTGGATGTTCATCGCCTAAGTGTTCATCCGTATTAGTTCAATTGCATGATGTTCAGTCGCATGGAGGCCATGCGACGAGGGTGTCCATACGCCCGAATAGGGCTGTTGAACCCGAGGAAGGTGTAGTGACTTCTGACTTTCGGGGAAAGTGCAGATGTAAGTGGATGTAAGGTTCCCATAGATATTTTTAGATGACGATCGAGGTCTTAGAAAGCATGTTGGCATGATGATGATGATGTTGTACTTTATGTATGTATGATGTTGCCCTGTATGATGGATGTTGATGCATGTTTATGTTCCTTAATGTGATGTATAGTATCTTTCCTGTGGCTTTACTTGTTATGATGAATGAACGAAGTATTATGTAACGTAAAGTGAAGATAAAGGAAGAGGAAATGATGAACAAATGAAACGTCTTGCACACATCGGATACGGGGTCTCTTGGTGATTGACCCCAAATGTGGAACCTCTACCGCTCACCCCTAGTACTGTGGCATACGTTTAGCTGTCATTCGTTGAATTCGGCCAGTAGCTAAGACTGACGGTCACTCCTAGTACCGCGGCATACGTTTAGATGTCATTCGTTGACTTCGGCCGGTAGCTACGACTAACCGGGGTGTAGCACATGGTATTGGTTCGAGATGATGTCCGATGCGCAAGTAAGGTAATGAAAGAAGGAATGAACGAATGAAGGAAGATAATAATGATATTATTTATCTGTACGTATGATGTGTGATCATGTAAAAGTACGAAAGGTTTTATGTGAAAGTATAGTATGTTTTATTTATAAAACTAGAACTCACTCAGCAACGCTGACTTTGATGTGTTTCTAGTTGGCAGGTAATGATTGCTGAGGATGGCACGGGCGACTACTCAGCTCTTTTGGGATGGCATTCCTTTGATTAATGTTTTTGCATTGTAATGCCAACAACATTTTTGTAATGAATGTTGTATTAGTTTGCAAAAGCATTTACATGAAAATGAATGTTTGTTTTAGTTTTCCGCTGCGATTTATTAAATAATGTAATATATGTTCATGTGCGATGAGAACCCAGCTGTAAGCGTCCCGGGAACAGGGCCTTACAATTGATCATGTGAGTATTTTATACCCCTTTTTATATTTTTACACTTATGGGGTGAAACATGTTACATTATAAACTTTGCAATTGTAAACACGTTTGATTCTTGTAAAAACCCGTTCTGCAGACTTCAAGACTTGAAATTAACAGAGGGCTTTTCATCTTGGAGTCACCTAGAAGCTACCTATACAGATTTGATTATCATCATCGCTAGAACATCAAACAAGTATTACATGGTTGCGACCCTTACATCATCTGTGCTAGTGGTTTACACTTCAATACCGGGTAATTAACATAAGCTACATACTCGACTTTACATGGGGAATGAAAGCCCCATGATCATGGCTTTAACAACAACGAATTGACCTTCAATTGTGTGCAAAAAACGTTCTAGGGTTCTTGAGGTTTTGGAGTTCATAAAACTGTTTCATTTTAAGATTTAATTACCGCTCTTTACCAAGGCTTCGGCCTTGGTCCACTGGTCACTCACCCGTTTCACTTGGAGGTCCCGGGTTCGAACCGGGTAACCTCATTATTTTTTTGGGGTTTTTCTAACTTTAAAAAAACATAAAATTTCTGAAAAATTATAAAAATCGATTTTGAAAACATTATTTATTTTTAAAGTCACTTAATTATTTTTTGTAAATTTATTTCTTTAAAATAGTTTAATTTTTATAAAATAGTTTTATGGATGTTACATTAATTAATTTTATAAAAAGACTCTAAGTAATGATTCAAATCATAAAAATTTTTATTGGTTCAAACATCGCTTTAACTTATTGAATAATCAGGTTATTTCAAACAAATATAAGAAGTATTCATACTTTGTGTGTTTAAGTTTTGTCAAATAATATAAATGATTTAAATTCATGTTAAATTACTTAATTGGTATAATTTTGATTATTCAAATTAAAATAAATGTGTTTTCACGTTAACAGTTATTTGTCAAAACTCAAATCTTCCCTTGAAACCCTAGATCACGTCGAAACGTTAACGCTATTGTTGAACTTAATTTTGGAATAAATACGTTTAGGTGACTTGTAAAATAAGAGATCGTCGGAGCATCGTTTTATTCTTATTATCATCCATATATATACTTATTTGATCATGTGAGTATTTTTATACCCCTTTTTATATTTTTACACTTAAGGGTGTGAACATGTTACATTATAAACTTTGCACTTGTAAACACGTTTGATTCTTGTAAACACCATTCTCGGACTTCAAGACTCGAAATTAACAAAGGGCTTTTCATCTTGGAGTCACCTAGAAGCTACCTATACAACGAGATTTGATGATCATCATCGCTAGAACATCAAAAAGTATTACATGGTTGCGACCCTTACATCATCTGTGCTAGTGGTTTACAGTTCAATACCGAGTAATTAACATAAGTACATACTCGACTTTACATGGGGAATGAAAGCCCCATGATCATTGGCTTTAACAACAACGAATTGGACTTCAATTGGTGCAAAAACGTTCTAGGGTTCTTGAGGTTTGGAGTTCATTAAAACTGTTTCTTTTAAGATTTAATTACCGCTCTTTACCAAGGCTTCAGCCCTTGGTCCACTGGTCACTCACCCGTTTACATCTTGGAGGCGGGTTCGAACCGGGTAACCTCAATTATTTTTTGGGTTTTTCTAGCTTTAAAAAAACATAAAATTTCTGAAAAATTATAAAAATCAATTTTGAAAACATTATTTATTTTTAAAGTCACTTAATTATTTTCTGTAAATTTATTTCTTTAAAATAGTTTAATATTTTTATAAAATAGTTTTTATGGATGTTACATTTAATTAATTTTATAAAATAAGACTCTAAGTAATGATTCAAATCATAAAAATTTTTATTGGTTCAAACATCGCTTAACTTATTGAATAAATCATGGTTATTTCAAATAAATATAAGAACGTATTCATACTTTGTGTTTAAGTTTTGTCAAATAATAAATGATTTAAATTCATGTTAAATTACTGATTGGTATAATTTTGATTCTTCAAATTAAAATAAATGTGTTTTCAACATTAACAGTTATTTGTCAAAACTCCAAATCTTCCCTTGAAACCCTAGATCACGTCGAAACGTTAACGCTATTGTTGAACTTAATTTTGGAATAAAACGTTTAGGTGACTTGTAAAATAAGAGATCGTCGGAGAATCGTTTATTTCTTATTAATCATCCAATATATATACTTATTTGATCATGTGAGTATTTTTATACCCCTCTTATATTTTTACACTTAGGGGTGAAACATGTTACATTATAAACTTTGCACTTGTAAACACGTTTGATTCTTGTAACACCATTCTCCGGACTTCAAGACTCGAAATTAACAAAGGGCTTTTCATCTTGGAGTCACCTAGAAGCTACCTATCAACGAATTTGATGATCATCATCGCTAGAACATCAAACAAGTATTACATGGTTGCGACCCTTACATCATCTGGCTAGTGGTTTACAGTTCAATACCGATAATAACATAAGCTACATACTTGACTTTACATGGGGAATGAAAGCCCCATGATCATGGCTTTAACAACCAACGAATTGACCTTCAATTTGTTGCAAAAACGTTCTAGGGTTCTTGAGGTTTTGGAGTTCATTAAAACTGTTTTTTTAAGATTTAATTACCGCTCTTTACCAAGGCTTCAGCCCTTGGTCCACTGGTCACTCACCGTTTCACATCTTGGAGGTCCCGGGTCGAACCCGGGTAACCTCAATTATTTTTTTGGGGTTTTTCTAGCTTTAAAAAAACATAAAATTTCTGAAAAATTATAAAAATCAATTTTGAAAACATTATTTATTTTTAAAGTCACTTAATTATTTTCTTGTAAATTTATTTCTTTAAAATAGTTTATATTTTTATAAAATAGTTTTATGGATGTTACATTTAATTAATTTTATAAAATAAGACTCTAAGTAATGATTCAAATCATAAAATTTTTATTGGCAAACATCGCTTTAACTTATTGAATAAATCATGGTTATTTCAAATAAATATAAGAACGTATTCATACTTTGTGTTTAAGTTTTGTCAAAATATAATGATTTAAATTCATGTTAAATTACTTAATTGGTATAATTTTGATTCTTCAATTAAAATAAAGTGTTTTCAGCGTTAACTGTTATTTGTCAAAACTCCAAATTCGCTTGAAACCCTAGATCAGGTCTAAATGTTAACGCTATTGTTAAATTAATTTTGGAATAAATATTTAGGTGACTTGTAAAATAAGATATCGTCGGAGCATCGTTTATTTCTTATTAATCATCCAATATATACTTATTTGATCATGTGAGTATTTTATACCCCTTTTTATATTTTTACACTTAAGGGGTGAAACATGTTACATTATAAACTTTGCACTTGTAAACACGTTTGATTCTTTTAAACACCATTCTCCGGACTTCAAGACTCGAAAATAACACAGGGCTTTTCATCTTGGAGTCAACTAGAGGCTATCTCTACAACGAATTTGATTATCATCTCGCTGGAACATCAACAACAAATGTTGCGTGATTGCGACCTTTACATCATCTGGCTTGTGGTTTACACTTCAATAAGGGTAATTAACATCACCTACAAACTCGAATTTACACGGGGACCGAAAGCCCCATGATCATTGGCTTTAGCAACAACGAATTGACCTTCAATTTGGTGCAAAAACGTTCTAGGGTTCTTGAGGTTTTGGAGTTCATTAAAACTATTTGTTTAAGATTTAATTACCCTCTTACCAAGGCTTCGCCCTTGGTCCACTCGTCACTCACCCGTTCACATCTTGGAGGTCCCGGGTTCGAACCCGGGTAACCTCATTATTTTTTTGGGGTTTTTCTAGCTTTAAAAAAACATAAAATTTCTGAAAAATTATAAAAATCAATTTGAAAACATTATTTATTTTTAAAGTCACTTAATTATTTTCTGTAATTTATTTCTTTAAAATAGTTTAATATTTTTATAAAATAGTTTTATGGATGTTACCTTTAATTTAATTATATAAAATAAGACTCTAAGTTATGATTTAAATCATAAAATTTTTTATTGGTTCAAACATCGCTTTAGCTTATAGAATAAATCATGGTTATTTCAAATAAATATAAGAACGTATTCATACTTTGTGTTTAAGTTTTGTCAAATAATATAAATGATTTAAATTCATGTTAAATTACTTAATTGGTATAATTTTGATACTTCAAATTAAAATAAACGTTGTTTCAGCGTTAACTGTTATTTGTCAAAACTCCAAATCTTCGCTTGAAACCCTAGATCAGGTCTAAACGTTAACGCTATTGTTAAACTTAATTTTGGAATAAATACATAGGTGACTTGTAAAATAAGATATCGTCGGAGCATCGTTTATTTATTAATCATCCAATATATACTTATTTGATCATGTGAGTATTTTATACCCCTTCTTATATTTTTACACTAAGGGGTGAAACATGTTACATTATAAACTTTGCACTTGTAAAAACGTTTGATTCTTGTAAAACCATTCTCGGACTTCAAGACTCGAAATTAACAAAGGGCTTTTCATCTTGGAGTCACCTAGAAGCTACCTATACAACGAATTTGATGATCATCATCGCTAGAACATCAAACAAGTATTACATGGTTGCGACCCTTACATCATCTGTGCTAGTGGTTTACAGTTCAATACCGAGTAATTAACATAAGCTACATACTTGACTTTACATGGGGAATGAAAGCCCCATGATCATTGGCTTTAACAACAACGAATTGACCTTCAATTTGGTGCAAAAACGTTCTAGGGTTCTTGAGGTTTTGGAGTTCATTAAAACTGTTTCTTTTAAGATTTAATTACCGCTCTTTACCAAGGCTTCAGCCCTTGGTCCACTGGTCACTCACCCGTTTCACATCTTGGAGGTCCCGGGTTCGAACCCGGGTAACCTCAATTATTTTTTTGGGGTTTTTCTAGCTTTAAAAAAACATAAAATTTCTGAAAAATTATAAAATCAATTTTGAAACATTATTTATTTTAAAGTCACTTAATTATTTTCTGTAAATTTATTTCTTTAAAATAGTTTAATATTTTATAAAATAGTTTTAGGATGTTACATTTAATTAATTTTATAAAATAAGACTCTAAGTAATGATTCAAATCATAAAAATTTTTATTGGTTCAAACATCGCTTTAACTTATTGAATAAATCATGGTTATTTCAAATAAATATAAGAACGTATTCATACTTTGTGTTTAAGTTTTGTCAAATAATATAAATGATTTAAATTCATGTTAAATTACTTAATTGGTATAATTTTGATTCTTCAAATTAAAATAAACGTGTTTTCAGCGTTAACTGTTATTTGTCAAAACTCCAAATCTTCGCTTGAAACCCTAGATCAGGTCTAAATGTTAACGCTATTGTAAACTTAATTTTGGAATAAATACATTTAGGTGACTTGTAAAATAAGATATCGTCGGAGCATCGTTTATTCTTATTATCATCCAATATATACTTATTTGATCATGTGAGTATTTTTATACCTTTTTATATTTTTACACTTAAGGGGTGAAACATGTTACATTATAAACTTTGCACTTGTAAACACGTTTGATTCTTTTAAACACCATTCCGGACTTCAAGACTCGAAATTAACACAGGGCTTTTCATCTTGGAGTCAACTAGAGGCTATCTCTACAACGAATTTGATTATCATCATCGCTGGAACATCAAACAAATGTTGCGTGATTGCGACCTTTACATCATCTGTGCTTGTGGTTTACACTTCAATAACGGGTAATAACATCACCTACAACTCGAATTTACACGGGGACCGAAAGCCCCATGATCATTGGCTTTAGCAACAACGAATTGACCTTCAATTTGGTGCAAAAACGTTCTAGGGTTCTTGAGGTTTTGGAGTTCATTAAAACTATTTTGTTTTAAGATTTAATTACCCTCTTTACCAAGGCTTCGGCCCTTGGTCCACTCGTCACTCACCCGTTTCACCATCTGGAGGTCCGGGTTCGAACCCGGGTAACCTCAATTATTTTTTTGGGGTTTTTCTAGCTTTAAAAAAACATAAAATTCTGAAAAATTATAAAAATCAATTTTGAAAACATTATTTATTTTTAAAGTCACTTAATTATTTTCTGTAAATTTATTTCTTTAAAATAGTTTAATATTTTTATATAAAAATAGTTTTATGGATGTTACCTTTAATTTAATTATATAAAATAAGACTCTAAGTTATGATTTAATCATAAAATTTTTTATTGGTTCAAACATCGCTTTAGCTTATAGAATAAATCATGGTTATTTCAAATAAATATAAGAACGTATTCATACTTTGTGTTTAAGTTTTGTCAAATAATATAAATGATTTAAATTCATGTTAAATTACTTAATTGGTATAATTTTGATACTTCAAATTAAAAAAACGTGTTTTCAGCGTTAATGTATTTGTCAAAACTCCAAATCTTCGCTTGAAACCTAGATCAGGTCTAAACGTTAACGCTATTGTAAACTTAATTTTGGAATAAATACATTTAGGTGACTTGTAAAATAAGATATCGTCGGAGCATCGTTATTTCTTATTAATCATCCAATATATACTTATTTGATCATGTGAGTATTTTATACACTTTTTATATTTTTACACTTAAGGGGTGAAACATGTTACATTATAAACTTTGCACTTGTAAACACATTTGATTCTTTTAAACACCATTCTCCGGACTTAAGACTCGAAATTAACATAGGGTTTTCATCTTGGAGTCAACTAGAGGCTATCTATACAACGAATTTGATTATCATCATCGCTGGAACATCAACCCGTGTTACGTGATTGCGACCTTTACATCATCTGTGCTTGCGGTTTACACTTCAATACCGGGTAATTAACATCACCTACAAACTCGAATTTACACGGGGACCGAAAGCCTATGATCATTGGCTTTAGCAACAACGAATTGACCTTCAATTTGGTGCAAAAACGTTCTAGGGTTCTTGAGGTTTGGAGTTCATTAAAACTGTTTAGTTTTAAGATTTAATTACCCTCTTTACCAAGGCTTCGGCCCTTGGTCCACTGGTCACTCACCGTTTCACATCTTGGAGGTCCCGGGTTCGAACCCGGGTAACCTCAATTATTTTTTGGGGTTTTTCTAGCTTTAAAAAAACATAAAATTTCTGAAAAAATAAAAATAAATGTTGAAAACATTATTTATTTTAAAGTCACTTAATTATTTTGTAATTTATTTCTTCTTAAAATAGTTAATATTTTATAAAATAGTTTATGGATGTTACATTTAATTTAATTTTATAAAATAAGACTCTAAGTTATGATTTAAATCATAAAATTTTTTATTGGTTCAAACATTGCTTTAACTTATTGATAAATCATGGTTATTTCAAATAAATATAAGAACGTATCCATACTTTGTGTTTAAGTTTTGTCAAATAATATAAATGATTTAAATTCATGTTAATTACTAATTGGTATAATTTTGATTCTTAAAATTAAAATAAACGTGTTTTCAGCGTTAACTTCTATTTGTCAAAACTCCAAATCTTCCCTTGAAACCCTAGATCACGTCGAAACGTTAACGCTATTGTTAAACTTAATTTTGGAATAAATACGTTTAGGTGACTTGTAAAATAAGAGATCGTCGGAGCATCGTTTATGTCTTATTAATCATCCAATATATATACTTATTTGATCATGTGAGTATTTTTATACCCCTTTTTATATTTGTAAACTTAAGGGGTGAAACATGTTACATTATAAACTTTGCACTTGTAAACACGTTTGATTCTTGTAAACACCATTCTCCGGACTTCAAGACTCGAAATTAACAAAGGGCTTTTCATCTTGGAATCAACTAGAAGCTACCTATACAACGAATTTGATTATCATCATCACTGGAACATCACACAAGTGTTACGTGGTTGCGACATTTACATCATCTCTGCTTGTGGTTTACACTTCAATACCGGGTAATTAACATCACCTACATACTCGACGTTAGACAGGGACTCAAAGCCCCATGATCATTGGCTTTAGCAACAACGAATTGACCTTCAATTTGGTGCAAAAACGTTCTAGGGTTCTTGAGGTTTTGGAGTTCATTAAAACTGTTTCGTTTTAAGATTTAATTACCGCTCTTTACCAAGGCTTCGGCCCTTGGTCCACTGGTCACATCACCCGTTTCACATCTTGGAGGTCCCGGGTTCGAACCGGGTACCTCAATTATTTTTTTGGGGTTTTTCTAGCTTTAAAAAAACATAAAATTTCTGAAAAATTATAAAAATCAATTTGAAAACATTATTTATTTTTAAAGTCATTTAATTATTTTCTATAAATTTATTTCTTTAAATGTTAAACTTAATTTTGGAATAAATACGTTTAGGTGACTTGTAAAATAAGAGATCGTCGGAGCATCGTTTATGTCTTATTAATCACAATAATATACTTATTTGATCATGTGAGTATTTTTATACCCCTTTTATATTTGTACACTTAGGGGTGAAACATGTTACATTATAAACTTTGCACTTGTAAACACGTTTGATTCTTGTAAACACCATTCTCCGGACTCAAGACTCGAAATTAACAAAGGCTTTTCATCTTGGAGTCAACTAGAAGCTACCTATACAACGAATTTGATTATCATCATCACTGGAACATCAAACAAGTGTTACGTGGTTGCGACATTACATCATCTCTGCTTGTGGTTTACACTTCAATACCGGCTAATTAACATCACCTACATACTCGACTTTACAGGGGACTCAAAGCCCCATGATCATTTGTGACAACCCTAGATTAAGAAATATTGTACAAGGATCATTCATATAACTTAAGCCACATCTAGGTTAATATATATATAGATATATATATATATATATATATATTATATATATATATATATATATATATACTTTTGCATAAACATATGCATGCTTTCATTTTGTTTACATAAGTATATTATTCACTTGCATATATATACAAGTATACGTACGCATGGGGCATACATACCTTTTACGTATGCATGAACCATCTTTATTAAGAAACATTATACACATGTATATTATCTATGTTTTACTCATGCATATGTCATCCCTTGTTAAAATACATGTGTGTATTATGTGTTATATGTATATACTATGCGATGCACGTATATTGCATGCATATATAATTTACGTGTGCATGTACCATCTTTATTAAAGAAACATATACACATGTATATTATATATACTCATGTATGTACTACCTCTTGTTAAATACATGTGTGTAATATGTGTTTATATGCATATACTATGCGTTGCACGCATGAATGATTGCATGCATGTATAATTTACGTTTGCATGTATTCAAAAGCAACAATTCTTTGATGAAAAACCATATATGATCAAGATACATCAAACAAACCAAAAACACAACCCAACCAAACATCCTAAAACATAAGTTAACATCAAGAAAACTTAACATCAAAACAAACCTAAACACATCTTCTACACCTAAACCTTAAACCAAAATACCAATTAAAGATCAAAGACCGGATCATTAAGCACCCAAATTAGAACTAAACCATGCAATCATGACTTGATGAGTCATGAACTCTATTGAAATGCCATCTTGCACACTCACCTCCTTTCTTTACCGCCACCTCCTCGGCTCTTCTAGATACACCCACCAAAAACCGCCACCTAGCAAAGCTACAATCAACACCTCACCACCTAGGACTAGTATAATCATGAAGAATCTCCCTATATCAATTCTCGGCCGAAGGCTTGCATATTCACCATCTTTCTAAAAAACAAAACCACTACTACCCCTTGGTTACCATTCCCGAACATCATCACCATAAGCCACTCTCTCCATCCTCTCGGTCACCATCACCTCCAAACCACACACAACACCACCTTGATCTTTCACTCTCCTTCGGACAAGGTACACACACCACCACCTCAACCGAAGACCCTCGAGTTTATCCTTGAAACACCAACATCACAAACCATCACCGATAGCTATCACCACCACCATCGTGTACTTAGTTCTTGTAACAACCATATCTCTTGGTTTCATAAGTTAAATACCAACAAAGGTATCAAATTCTTAAGCTAAACTTATATATCAACATATAGATATATGTATGATATATGTGTTCAAACAACACATATAATCAAAAGCATTATATGTGAACATATTACAAGGAATTTTTACATCATAAAGGCAAATAAAGATTGTGGGAACAAACATTGTTCCAAATTTTAAAAGAAAAACATAGTCTTGAAATAAGCAATTAATATAAATAAATTTTATAAAATTCTAATAAATTCACCAAATGATCTTTTTGAGTATTAAGGTCCCTGGAATTATTTCAGAATTTATTCCTTTGTTATGATTGAAATATGAATTTTTACATGTTCTGTAGTAGAAAAATCAGAATAAATACTTAAATAGCAAAATAAAATCCGAGAAAATCATGGATAAATTGATAAATACAAACCTACAGAATGTATAAATTTAATGATTTTTGGAGCTATATAGCTATTTTTTGTGAAGAAATGGGATTATTATAAAAATTACAGAAACTAATCTATTATGTGTTAGACTTTGATAAATTTATAAGAAGTTCTAATTCTTATGATGAATCCTCTGTAAAATTTTGGGAATTTCTGGACTACGGAAATTATTTTTGGCAATTTATGATGACTTTATAACAATTATAGAAAATAATCTGTAAATATCTTGGAAATAAGAAAATAACGTGATATTCCAGATTAATAAACCTATTTGTTATAAAAATTTCCAAATCTATTGAGGTACTGAAAATTTTGAAGAAAAAAATAGTAGTTTTCTAAACTATAAAAATTCTTTGTTTATAGGTTATTACTTGGAGTAAAGGTGAGTTTCATGGCCCATTTTGTTTTTATCAAATTTTGGGGAAAAAGCATACTAATTTATGAATTGATGTATTATTACTGAAATTTATGTTACAACCATTAGTTCGGATGTGGAACCGTTAGATAACATTGGTAGCGCTACTTAGGAGATATCTCCTGCATTAACAGAATGAGTGTCATAATGCTATGTTATCTGATTTATGAGAATATGATATGACAGATATAGATAAATCTGATTACTATGTAAGGTTTGGTTGTTAAATAATGCATCAATATTATCTGTTTAATAAACCTGTGAAGCTCACCAACTTTGTGTTGACTATTTTGGTATGCTTTTTCAGGAATTCATCATGAATAACAACCTAACATTCTCCTTTGATGTTTTTAATGGCTGGGGTGAAGTTGTAGGAAAAGTTTGTGTGAACCTAACTGTGAACTGTATGACTTCAGTGTGTCGGTGGATGCTCACTTCCATCGTCTCTGAAGATGTAGCTGTTAAAACTTTATGATGTAATAGGATTATGTAATTTCAAATTTTGCCTATTATGATTTTATGTAATCCTAACCTTATATTATGTTATGAATATGTATGATTATGTGTTGTTTATTAATTAGTATCCGGCAATGAGTTCTGAACAATCAAGTCACATCCTAAATATCTCACGCTTCCGCCGGGATGTGACAGGTTGGTATCAGAGCCATTGGTTATAGAGAATTAGGTACCATAAAAATACCTAGACTATAACCATAAGCTCACATATGTATAATTATGTGTATATATATGATTTTGTGTATTATGATTCCATGTATATTAAAGTATGTTTCATGCAGAGAAATCTTATAATATGTATAAAAATAGATAACTAACTATTGGATTTGAATCATGAAAAGATTTGTGTTGCAGCCATGAGTACCAATAACAAATTCTGTGAGACTGACTTATCCGAATGCTCGGATTATAATAATCACGAAGGATTTACGCCTGAACCTAAACCTCAGCAAATTTTAGAATCTTTTCAACCAAAGGAGAAGATATCTCGAACCTAAATTTTATGTCCGTCGTGCACTGTAATGGTAGGAGGATATACCATTAAAACTCCCAGGAAAAGGGTACGACCCGGAAACAAATTTAAGACCAAGCAATACGAAGGCAAGGAGATACAAGAAACTAACTCCCTCGGAACGAAGAAAGTAAAGCTAAGAGACAAAGGGTGGATGAAAATCAAAACACAGTCACTCAACCAACCTTAAACAGCTCAAGAAAATTCAACAAGAAATCAGGAATATTCAGAAAGATGTTAAGGAATTGAAAGCACCTACAGGAAACATCTTCTCAAGAATATGGAAATGGGTGCAGGGAAATTAGAAGCTAACTTTTGATGTGAAATCTTTAAATAAGAACTTAAATGAAAAAATATCTTTTATGTTCAAAGCTATTACTTGTTTATGTGTTAAGTAGGATGTTGTTAATAAACTAAAAATTCTTCTTATTATCTACTATAATTAATTATAGAAAAGCATGCCGCCAAGAAGGGACACACAGCCCATAAGAAGAACGGCGCGAAGAGGACGACCTAGAACCAGACTTGGGGAAGAAAACCCTATAAACCCAACACCAATGAAGATGAGAGGATCACACGGATAGTAGCACAACAATTAGAAGCTGCCATACCCACATTAGTAACTCAACTCCAACAAAACCTAAATCTCGGAACAACAACACCAGGTAATGAGATACCCATGGATGATACCACGAGGGAACAACCAGAAGAGGAAGCTATAATAGAAAGAGGATGCTCCTACAAAGCTTTTATGTCCTGTAGACCTCGAGAATTTGATGGTAAAGGCGGAGCGGTACAGGCTTTACGCTGGTTAGATGAAATAGAGTCAACTCTGGAAATCAGCAAATGTGCCAATAGCAACAGAACCTTGTTTGCTTCACACTCACTAAAGGGTGAAGCCCAATCCTGGTGGAAGTTGGAAATGACCATCAAAGGTAGGCACGTTATGAATAAATTAAGTTGGGAAGAATTCAGGAACTTGATTATAGAAAAATACTGCCCTTATAATGAAATAGAAAAGTTAGAAACTGAGTTTCTAGCTTTAGAGATGAAAGGAGCAGCATATCGGGAATATACCGACAGATATAATGAACTCTCGAGGTTAGTACCACACCTAGTAACCCCAGAATCAAAAAGAATAGGAAGATATATTTGGGGACTAGTACCACAAATAAGGGGATTAGTAAAATCAGCTAGGCCCAAAACTTTTCAAGATACTGTAAGTTTATCAGGAAGCTTGACAGATGAAATGATAAGAAATGGATCGTTAAATAACCGCAGATCCGGAGAAAAGAGAAAGTGGAATAATGATAACATAGGGGAAAGATTTAGAGGAACTCCTCAGAAAACGTAGTTAGACAACCCCCTCGGAACTACCTAGGAATGACACGGGAAAAGAAACCCCAGACAGAAAACCAGCCATGGTGCAGCACTTGCCAAAGATACCATCAAGGCAATTGTGCGATGGTAATCTGTTACAACTGCAAGAAAAAGGGCATATATCCCGAGACTGCAAAAACCCTGCAAACCAAAACCAATCTGCTATCAATGTGGAAATGAAAATCATCGCCGAAACGAATGTCCGCAGCTGAAGGGAAAAGCACCAGTTAATCAGAACAACACCCTCGGGGTAGAGCATTCATAATGCAGGCAGAAGAAGCGCGACATGAACCAGAAGTTGTCACGGGTACGTTCCTTGTAAACAACCAGTATGCTACTGTGTTATTTGATACTGGAGCAACCCGTAGTTTTGTTTCAAATACATTTAGGCAACTACTTAATTTGACCACAGAAAAGTTAGATCAAAAATATATGATAGAGTTAGCAGATGGTAAGATAATCGAAGCTTGTGAAATCATTCCAAATTGTACAATGAATCTAGATGAAAACTATTTCAAATAAATTTGATTCCTATTGATTTAGGAGGATTTGACATTGTTGTAGGAATGGATTGGTTAAGTAAAATCAAGCTGAGATATATGTGGTAAGAAAATGATCAAAATTCCTTTGGTTAAAGAGAATAGAATATTGTGTATATATGGTGAAAAACTAGAGGTACCATAAAGATAATTTCTTGCAAGAATGCACAAAAATATCTAAGGAATAACTGTTTGGCTTATCTGACTCACATTGTTGATACTAAGATGGACAAAGCAAAACTGAAAGATGTTCCAGTTGTCAAAATACTCAGATGTATTCCCTGATGAATACCTGGATTACCACCCCCACGTCAAGTAGAATTCAAAATTGAATTGATGCCAGGAACAACCCCTATTGCTAAGACACCCTACCGTTTAGCACCTACTGAAATGAAGGAATTAATGAGCCAACTTCAGGAACTTTTGGATAAAGGATTTATACGACTAGTGTGTCACCCTGGGGAGCACCAGTTTTATTTGTCAAGAAAAAGGATGGAACATTTAGGATGTGCATAGACTATAGGGAACTTAATAAAGTAACTATAAAGAATAGGTATCCTTTACCTAGAATAGACGATCTATTGATCAACTACAAGGATCTAGTTACTTTTCAAAAATAGACTTGAGATCAGGATATCATCAGCTAAGAATACAGGATGAAGACATACCAAAGACAGCATTGAGAACAAGGTATGGACATTATGAATTTCTAGTAATGCCATTTGGATTAACCAATGCTCCCGCCATATTTATGGATCTAATGAATAGGATCTGTAAACCCTATTTAGATAAGTTTGTCATAGTCTTTATAGACGATATTTTAATCTATTCTAAGAATAGGGAGATCATGAGCAACCTAAGATTGACCTTGGAGTTGTTAAGAAAAGAAAAATTATATGCAAAATTCTCAAAGTGTGAGTTTGGAAAAGAAAAGTACAATTCCTTGGACACATAGTCAATCAAGAAGGGATACAGGTAGATCCAGCAAAAATAGAAGCTGTTAAGAATTGGGAAGATCCCAAGACACCAACAGAAGTACGTCAATTTCTAGGATTAGCAGGATATTACAGAAGGTTTATAGAAATTTTTCAAGGATAGCTCAACCCTTGACTGAATTAACTCAAAAGGACAAGTCATATGTTTGGGGAGAAAAAACAAAGAATGCATTTGAACTTTTGAAAAGTAAGCTGTGTAGTGCACCTATTTTGTCATTACCAGAAGGGACTGATGATTTTGTAGTATATGTGATGCGTCTCGTCAAGGATTTGGATGTGTATTAATGAAACGAAGTAAAGTCATAGCATATGCCTCTAGACAACTTAGAGGAAGTGAGAAAAACTACACTACTCATGACTTAGAATTGGGAACAGTGATCTTTGCACTTAAAATATGGAGGCATTATCTATATGGGACAAAATGTACAATATACACAGATCACAAAAGTTTACAGCATATATTTGAGCAGAAAATGCTAAACATGAGACAAAGAAGATGGATGAATTACTAAGTGATTACGAGTGTGAAATCAAATATCACCCCGGTAAGGCAAATGTAGTTGCAGATGCTTTAAGTAGAAAAGATAGGGCTAAACCGTACGGGTACGAGCCATGAGAATGGAACTACAATCAGATCTACTAAGACAAATATGGGAAGCCCAACAGAAAAGTAAGGTAGAAATAAAAGGACAAGAAAAGAATTTACAGGCAGATACACATGGGATCTTAAAATTTAAAGAAAGAATCTGGATACCTAATGATACCATACTTAGAAAGGTTATATTGGGAGAATCACATAAGTCAAAATACTCAGTACATCCAGGGAATAACAAAATGTATAAAGATTTGAAAAATCATTATTGGTGGCCTGGTATGAAAAGATCAGTTGGGGAGTTTGTAGAAAAATGTAACACGTGTTCAAGAATCAAAGCAGAACATCAAAGCCTTCAGGATATCTACAACAACCTGAAATTCCAGAATGGAAATGGGATCAAATTACTATGGATTTTGTAACCAAGTTACCAAGAACTTCAAGTGGTTATGACACTATTTGGGTTATAGTAGATAGGTTAACCAAATCAGCACACTTTCTGCCAATTAGAGAAGATTACAAAGTAGAAAAATTGGCAAGAATCTACATACGAGAAATCGTATCCAGACATGGAATACCAATCTCCATTATATCTGATAGAGACAGTAGATTCATATCAAGATTTTGGCAAACCTACAAAAAGCTTTAGGAACCCGAATAAATCTTAGCACCGCCTTCCACCCACAAACAGATGGACAAAGTGAAAGGACAATACAAACACTGGAAGATATGTTACGTGCATGTGCATTAGACTTTGGAGGCAGCTGGGATATACATCTACCTTTGATAGAATTTTCCTATAATAATAGTTATCATTCCAGCATTAAAACAGCCCCGTTTGAAGCCTGTATGGAAGAAAATGCAGATCACCCTTATGCTGGAATGAAGTAGGAGATAGGCAATTATAGGTCCTGATATAATTCAAGAAACATCTGACAAAATCAAGGAAATCAAAAATAGACTAAAGACAGCACGGGATCGACAGAAAAGCTATGCTGATAAAAGAAGAAGGCCATTAGAATTTCAAATTGGAGACAAAGTCTATCTAAAAATATCACCTACCAAAGGAATCTTTCGATTTGAAAAGAGAAATAAGTTAAACCCAAGATATGTTGGACCATTTGAAGTTATTGACAAAATTGGTTCCGTTGCATACAAATTAGATTTACCTCAAGAATTAAGTGAAATACACAACACGTTTCATGTATCCAATCTAAAGAAATGTTTAACAGATGAAAACATTAAAAGTTCCAGCTCAGGAAATAAAGATAGACGAGAAGCTTCACTTCACAGAAGAACCAATAGCTATATTAGACAAGAAAGTTAAAAAGCTAAGAAGAGGCAAAATTACTATAGTAAAGGTTAAGTGGAATGCTAAGAGAGGACCTGAATATACGTGGGAAGAGAAGATGAAATCAAAAGAAGATACCCCCATCTATTTCAAGTCAATGGTCAGATAAGTTCATTGCTAACCAAATAAATTTCGGGACGAAATTACCTTTACGGGGGGAGAAGAGAATGACAACCCTAGATTAAGAAATATTATACAAGGATCATTCATATAACTTAAGCCACATCTAGGTTAATATATATATATATATATATATATATATATACTTTTGCATAAACATATGCATGCTTTCATTTTGTTTACATAAGTATATATTCACTTGCATATATATACAAGTATACGTACGCATGGTCGCATACATACCTTTTACGTATGCATGAACCATCTTTATTAAGAAACATTATACACATGTATATATCTATGTTTTACTCATGCATATGTCATCCCTTGTTAAAATACATGTGTGTATTATGTGTTATATGTATATACTATGCGATGCACGTATATTGCATGCATATATAATTTACGTGTGCATGTACCATCTTTATTAAAGAAACATATACACATGTATTATTATATACTCATGTATGTACTACTCTTGTTAAATACATGTGGTAATATGTGTTTATATGCATATACTATGCGTTGCACGCATGAATGATTGCATGCATGTATAATTTACGTTTGCATGTATTCAAAAGCAACAATTCTTGATGAAAAACCATATATGATCAAGATACATCAAACAAACCAAAAACACAACCCAACCAAACATCCTAAAACATAAGTTAACATCAAGAAAACTTAACATCAAAACAAACCTAAACACATCTTCTACACCTAAACCTTAAAACAAAATACCAATTAAAGATCAAAGACCGGATCATTAAGCACCCAAATTAGAACTAAACCATGCAATCATGACTTGATGAGTCATGAACTCTATTGAAATGCCATCTTGCACACTCACCTCCTTCTTTACCGCCACCTCCTCGGCTCTTCTAGATACACCCACAAAAACCGCCACTAGCAAAGCTACAATCAACACTCACCACCTAGGACTAGTATAATCATGAAGAATCTCCCTATATCAATTCTCGGCCGAAGGCTTGCATATTCACCATCTTTTCTAAAACAAAACCACTACTACCCCTTGGTTACCATTCCCGAACATCATCACCATAAGCCACTCTCTCCATCCTTCGGTCACCATCACCTCCCAAACACCACACAACACCACCTTGATCTTTCACTCTCCTTCGGACAGGTACACACACCACCACCTCAACCGAAGACCCTCGAGTTTATCCTTGAAACACCAACATCACAAACCATCACCGATAGCTATCACCACCACCATCGTGTACTTAGTTCTTGTAACAACCATATCTCTTGGTTTCATAAGTTAAATACCAACCAAGGTATCAAATTCTTAAGCTAAACTTATATATCAAACATATAGATATGTATGATATATGTGTTCAAACAACACATATAATCAAAAGCAATATGTGAAATATTACAAGGAATTTTTACATCATAAAGGCAAATAAAGATTGTGGGAACAAACATTGTTCCAAATTTTTAAAGAAAAACATAGTCTTGAAATAAGCAATAATATAAATAAATTTTATAAAATTCTAATAAATTCACCAAATGATCCTTTTTGAGTATTAAGGTCCCTGGAATTATTTCAGAATTTATTCCTTTGTTATGATTGAAATATGAATTTTTACATGTTCTGTAGTAGAAAAATCAGAATAAATACTTAAATAGCAAAATAAAATCCGATAAAATCATGGATAAATTGATAAATACAAACCTACAGAATGTATAAATTTAATGATTTTTGGAGCTATATAGCTATTTTTTGTGAAGAAATGGGATTATTATAAAAATTACAGAAACTAATCTATTATGTGTTAGACTTTGATAAATTTATAAGAAGTTCTAATTCTTATGATGAATCCTCTGTAAAATTTTGGGAATTTCTGGACTACGGAAATATTTTTGGCAATTTATGATGACTTTATAACAATTATAGAGAAATAATCTGTAAATATTTGGAAATAAGAAAATAACGTGATATTCCAGATTAATAACCTATTTGTTATAAAAATTTCCAAATCTATTGAGGTACTGAAAATTTTGAAGAAAATAGTTAAGTTTTCTAAACTATAAAAATTCTTTGTTTATAGGTTATTACTTGGAGTAAAGGTGAGTTTCATGGCCCATTTTGTTTTTATCAAATTTGGGGGAAAAAAGCATACTAATTTATGAATTGATGTATTATTACTGAAATTTATGTTACAACCATTAGTTCGGATGTGGAACCGTTAGATAACATTGGTAGCGCTACTTAGGAGATATCTCCCGCATTAACAGAATGAGTGTCATAATGCTATGTTATCTGATTTATGAGAATATGATATGACAGATATAGATAAATCTGATTACTATGTAAGGTTTGGTTGTTTAAATAATGCATCAATATTATCTGTTTAATAAACCTGTGAAGCTCACCAACTTTGTGTTGACTATTTTTGGTATGCTTTTTCAGGAATTCATCATGAATAACAACCTAACATTCTCCTTTGATGTTTTTAATGGCTGGGGTGAAGTTGTAGGAAAAGTTTGTGTGAACCTAACTGTGAACTTGTATGACTTCAGTGTGTCGGTGGATGGTCACTTCCATCGTCTCTGAAGATGTAGCTGTTAAAACTTTATGATGTAATAGGATTATGTAATTTCAAATTTTGCCTATTATGATTTTATGTAATCCTAACCTTAATATTATGTTTGAAATATGTGTATATGATAATGTGTTTTATTAATTAGTATCCGGCAATGAGTTCTGAACAATCAAGTCACATCCTAAATATCTCACGCTTCCGCCGGGATGTGACATCATTGGCTTTAGCAACAACGAATTGACCTTCAATTTGGTGCAAAACGTTCTAGGGTTCTTGAGGTTTTGGAGTTCATTAAAACTGTTTCGTTTTAAGATTTAATTACCGCTCTTTACCAAGGCTTCGGCCCTTGGTCCACTGGTCACTCACCCGTTTCACATCTTGGAGGTCCGGGTTCGAACCCGGGTAACCTCAATTATTTTTTTGGGGTTTTTCTAGCTTTAAAAAAACATAAAATTCTGAAAAATTATTAAAAATCAATTTTGAAAACATTATTTATTTTAAAGTCACTTAATTATTTTCTGTAAATTTAGTTCTTTAAAATAGTTTAATATTTTTATAAAATAGTTTTATGGATGTTACATTTAATTTAATTTTATAAAATAAGACTCTAAGCTTTGATTAAATCATAAAAAATTATTGGTTCAAACATCGCTTTAATTATTGTAACACCCGGATATTTATTATTTGAAGCCGGTGAAGAAAAAAAAAGAAAATAAAGTCAAAGTCGAGGGACCAAACCCGCCAACCAAGCAAAGTTGGGAAATGTGGTGATATATGTAGGAGAGGGCAGCCCACTCTCCCATATCCACATTTCAGCTTCATAAAGGGAGAAGAGAGAAAGAAGAGGAGAAGAAGAGGAAAAAGTGTCGGTGGGGTCGCCAAAATCGTCGTGAAGCAAGCCGAATCGAAGCTCTTGTCATTGTGCTCGTTTAGGTGAGTTCTAGGACCCCTCTTTTACTTGTTTTCAAATGATTTGGGGCTGGAAAACATCTGAAATCGAGTTTTTCGTATGTGTGTAAGTTGACCCGTTTGTGTATGTGTATGTATATGTATGACGCGATTGTGACTTGATTTCTTGTTTGGTTGTGCTTGAATGATGTTATGGTATGCATTCCTAAGGTTTAGGATGGTCGATTTGGGCTTAAAATGGGTTTAGATGAGTTTGGGGGCCGAAAACCCTCGGCTGCAGTCGGGTTGAACTGCATTCTCCATCAGTTAGGGCTAGGCGACCGACTGGAGGCCGAATGGAGGCCATACGGCGATTAGGGTGCGATTGGGGTCCATTCGCACGATTGGGGTTCATTCGCATGACTGGGGGCCAGTCGCATGGGGTCATGCGACTGAGGGTCCATTCGCACGACTGGATGTTCATTCGCATAGGTGTCATCCGTATTAGTTCAATCGCATGATGTTCAGTCGCCTGGAGGCCATGCGACTGAAGGGGTCCATATGCCCGAATAGGGCTGTTGAACCCGAGGAAGGTGTAGATTGACTTCTGATTTTCGGGGGTAAGTGCAAATGTAAGTTTTGATGTGAAGGTTCCCATAAGAGTTTTTAAGATGACGATCGAGGTTTTAGAAAGCATGTTGGGCATGATGAGGGTGATGATGTTGTACGTTATGCATGTATGATGTTGCCATGTATGATGTGATGTTGATGCATGTTTATGTTCCTTAATGTGATGTATAGTATCTTTCCTATGGCTTTACTTGTTATGATGAATGAACGAAGTATTATGTAACGTAAAGTGAAAGATAAAGGAAGAGGAACATGATGAACGAATGAAACGTCTTGCACACATCGGATACGGGCTCCCTCTTGGTGATTGACCCCAAATGTAGAACCTCTACCGCTCACCCCTAGTACTGTGGCATATGTTTAGCTGTCATTCGTTGACTTCGGCCTGGTAGCTAAGACTGACAGTTACTCCTAGTACCGCGGCATACGTTTAGCTGTCATTCGTTGTCTTCGGCCCGGTAGCTACGACTAACCGGGGTGTAGCACATGGTATTGGTTCGGGATGATGTCCGATGCGCAAGTAAGGTAATGAAAGAAGGAATTAATGAATGAGGAAGATAATAATGATATTATCTATGTTTACGTATGATGTGCGATCATGTAAAAGTACGAACGGTTTTATCTGAAAGTAAAGTATGTTTTATTTATAAAACTAGAACTCACTCAGCAACGCTGACTTTGATGTGTTTCCAGTTGGCAGGTAATGATTGCTAAGGATGGCACGGGCGACTACTCAGCTCTTTTGGGATGGCATTCTTTTGATTATTGTTTTTGCATTGTAATGCGAACAAACGATTTTTGTAATGAATGTTGTATTAGTATGCAAAAGCATTTACATAGAAATGAAAGTTGGTTTTAGTTTTCCGCTGTGATTTATTAAATACAAATGTTATTATATGTTTTATGTGCGATGAGAACCCAGCTGTAAGCGTCCCGGGAACGGGGCCTTACAAGTTGGTATCAGAGCCAAAGTTTAAGTGAAATGGGTAAATTTTCAGAATAAAACTAATCTTAAACTGAGAATGGGACGGAATGGGAATGGGATGCCAATCTGAGTAGCTGCGTGCCGTCAGGTATTTTCGTAAAGTTAACCGGTTTTATGTGTGCATTGTATGTGTTATGTGTTATATGTAGGTTTAAATACTGATGTAGTCAGGACAGGTAATACTTGGGGTATGAAGAGTAAAGTAAGTGGCTAATCACAACTGGCCACTGTAATTAGGGACTTACTATACTTGACATAAACTGAGTTGTTCCCTTGAATGACCGTGTTGGTGTTTGAATCTTTCAGTGTGCGTGTGATGGCCGGAGGTAGATCATCGAAAGCTTCTAGGGGTGGAGGTCACGGTGCTGAACCGCGACCTAAGAAAGGGAGACCCAGAGTTGAGAGGGTGGTTCATGAAGAACCAGAGACCCCTCATCCGGAGGGTGGCGACGAAAGCGCCAATCTGAGAGCCTCAGAAAAAGAGGCTGTTGTAGAAGAAGTACGTCAGGTCATGCAGACGATCTTACCGTCTGTGGTGACTGAAGTTATTAAGGTTGTACGAGAAGGGGAAAGGAAAGAAGAAATAGATCCTCTGGGGAACGGGAACAACCAGAGCCGGAAATGGTTCTATCTGATGATGATAAGGAGGAGGAAGAGCCTGTGCATGATACGGCACGAGGATGTAATTATGGGGCTTTTATGAGATGCAAGCCCCCTACTTTTGATGGAAACGGCACTGCTGTAGCCGCTCACCGGTGGGTGAGGGAAATGGAAGCTGTTCTCGATATCAGCGAGTGTCGAGAGGACCAAAAGGTGAAGTTTGCTACCCACTCTTTTGTGGATTCAGCTCTGTGCTGGTGGGACAACATTGTCCAAGCTGAGGGTAGTAGGGCCATTGGGAAAATGAAATGGCCTGAGCTGAGAAGGTTGTGATTGAGGAATTTTGTCCTCATCGGGAATGGACAAGTTGGAAAAGGAGTTTTTACAGTTGGAGGCTGGAACCATGACACACCAGCATTATACTACCAAGTTTACTGAAATGGCACGGCTTGTGCCTAATCAGGTGACGCCTCTGTCTCGGAAAATCAAGAGGTATATTCAGGGTTTACCGGTGGATGTTCGCCGGCATATGATCGCCGCCCGCCAAGCACGTTTAGGTGGCGGTTGATTTGGCAGGAAGCTGTATGATGAGCGGGAAGTGGTGGTGACTGAAGCAAGTAAGAAGGGTGGTGGTGATCAGAACTGGAACGGGAAACGGTTTGGTCGGGGTGATGCCCCGATGGGTAATAAAATGGCACGGTGGATGAACGCCGTGTGGTCACATCAAGTGCGGGGTCGAAAAGGTGTGGCAAGTGTGGAAGGGTGCATAGCGGGGAATGTAGGTTTGGGTCAAACTTGTGCTTCAAGTGTGGAAAGACAGGGCATATGGCGAAGGATTGCATGTCGAGCAAATGTTTTAACTGTGGGGAAACTGGTCATATGAGTAGAGATTGTAAGAAGTCGAGGACCGAGGGTTCAGGGGTGAAGAAGACGGGAAGTGATGGACCGAGGGCGAGCGCCAGGGCGTTCACCATGACACAGGAGGAGGCTAGGACGGACCCTGACGTTGTGTCCGGTTCGTTTCTAGTGAACGAGACTTTAGCTTCTGTGTTATTTGACTCTGGTGCTAGTAGGAGTTTTATTTCTGCTGCTTTCTGTGCTAAGCTGCCTGTTAGTAGTAGACGTGTTGATGCACCATAGGTAAGTCTACCAGGATTTCTGAGATGATAGAGAATTGTGATGTGGAACTTGAGGGTCATAAGTTTCCTGTTAGACCGTTTGTGATGACCTTGGGTGTTTTCGATTTGGTTCTAGGGATGGATTGGTTGGCGGACTTTGAGGCGAACATTGTGTGTCGTAAGAAGATGGTTCGGTTGACAGCGCCTGACAGAAGTTTGGTAACGGTTTATGGTGATCGGGTTACTACGATTCCGAAGGTGATCTCAATGGCGGTGGCGGGAAAGTGTATGAGGCGTGGATGTAGCGCCTACTTGGCTTATGTAAAGGATGTGGATACACCAACACCCACAACTAGCTGATGTACCAGTTGTGTGTGACTTTCCAGACATGTTCCCAGAAGACTTATTAGGAGTGCCACCTAACAGAGAGATTGAATTTCAGATTGATCTGATACCAGGTGCCCAACCTGTTGCCAAGGCACCATATCGGTTGGCTCCAACCGAGATGAAAGAGTTGATGGAGCAGTTGCGAGAGCTGCTTGATAAGGGGTTCATTAGACCGAGTATCTCTCCTTGGGGTGCTCCGGTCCTATTTGTAAAGAAGAAGGATGGTAGTATGAGGATGTGCATTGACTACCGCGAACTGAACAAGTTGACAGTGAAGAACCGCTACCCCTTACCGAGGATAGATGATTTGTTCGACCAGCTTCAGGGTGCTAGTTGGTTCTCGAGAATAGATCTTCGATCTGGTTATCATCAGTTGAAGGTGAAAGGGCAAGATATCCCTAAAACAGCTTTCCGTACGCGCTATGGTCATTACGAGTTTCTTGTCATGTCCTTTGGTTTGACCAACGCGCCAGCTGCTTTTATGGATCTGATGAACCGTGAATGTCGGCCTATGTTGGATAAATCAGTGATTTTGTTTATTGATGATATCCTGATTTATTCGAAGCGAGATTGAGCATGTCGGTCACATTCGAGAGGTTCTAGAGACGTTGAGAAGGGAGAAATTGTATGCTAAATTCTCCAAGTGTGCATTTTGGTTGCGCGAAGTTCAGTTTTTGGGTCATGTGGTGAATCCTGACGGGATTATGGTTGACCCGGCGAAGGTGGAGGCGGTTATGCAATGGAAGTCACCAAAGACGCCATCCGAGATCCGCAGTTCCTTGGGCTTGGCGGGCTACTATAGAAGATTCATCCAAGACTTCTCTAAGATTGCTTCTCCACTAACTAAGTTGACCCGAAAGGATGTGAAATTTGTATGGGGTCAAGCTCAAGAGAAGGCGTTCGAAGAGCTGAAAGCAAGACTGACTCAAGCTCCTGTTCTGTCATTACCCGATGGAAGCGAAGATTTGGTGGTTTATTCTGATGCTTCCTACTCAGGGTTGGGGTGTGTGTTAATGCAGAGAAGGAAGGTTATAGCCTATGCATCTCGGTAGTTAAAGGTTCATGAGGTCAATTATCCTACTCATGACTTGGAGCTAGCAGCCGTGGTCTTTGCATTGAAGATCTGGAGGCACTATCTTTACGGGACGAAGTGCACCATATTCACCGATCATAAAAGCTTGAAGTATTTCTTCGAGCAAAAGGATCTGAACATGAGGCAGAGGAGATGGTTGGAACTTATAAAGGATTATGATTGCGAGATCCATTACCATCCAGGCAAAGCTAATGTGGTGGCGGATGCCCTTAGCCGAAAAGAGAGGCCCGAACCGATTCGGGTGAAAGCTTATCAATTAATCATGACCTCCGATGTGATGAAGCAAGTTAAGGAGTTTCAAGATGAGGCATTGAAAGAAGATCACCTTAACTCGGAAACAATGAGAGGTCTGGTTGGGGAATTGGGTGAAAACACACTCGGTGTTAGAACTCGATTCGGTCGTGTATGGATTCCTCGTTTTGGGGATCTACAGACGAAGATAATGGATGAAGCCCACAAGACTCGATACTCCATTCATCCTGGTGCCACGAAGATGTACCATGACATGAAGAAGAATTATTGGTGGCCGGGTATGAAGCCTGACGTGGTGGAGTATGTAAGTAAGTGCCTTACTTGCTTACAGGTGAAGGCAAAGCATCAAAAGCCGTATGGGAAGATACAACCTTTGGATATACCGGAATGGAAATGGGAGCACATCACCATGGACTTCATTACGAAGCTGCCACGTACCCCGAAAGGGTATGATGCCATATGGGTGATAGTCGATCGTCTGACGAAGAGCGCTCATTTTCTACCGATCCGCGAGACGTATTCATCGGAGAGGTTGGCTGATCTGTTCATCAAGGAAATTGTAACTCGTCATGGTGTGCCGGTGTCTATTGTGTCCGATCGTGACACTCGGTTACATCTAAATTTTGGAAGAAATTCCACGACGCTATGGGGACGAGGTTACATATTAGCACGGCTTATCATCCCCAGACTGATGGTCAGTCAGAAAGGACCATTCAGACACTGGAAGACATGCTTCGGGCGTGTGTGATCGATTTTGGTGGAAGTTGGGATGACCACTTACCGTTAGCCGAATTCTCATACAACAACAGCTATCATGCCAGTATTGGTATGCCACCATATGAGATGCTATACGGTAGGAGATGCAGAACACCCGTTTGCTGGGGTGATATTGGTCAGAAGGATTGGGGAGCGTCGAGGTAATCGAGGCTACGACAGAGAAGCTTGAAAGATTAAAGCCTTCATGAAGGCAGCCAAGGATAGACAGAAGTCGTATGCCGATAAGCGACGTAGGCCAATTGAGTTCCAGGTGGGTGACCGGGTTATGTTGAAGGTCTCACCTTGGAAGGGTACTATCAGATTCAGAAAGCGGGGCAAGTTGAGCCCAAGATATATAGGCCCTTTCCGAGTCATTGCTCGAGTAGGAGAGGTGGCCTATAGATTGGAGTTGCCGGATGAGTTAAGTGGAATTCACCCGACATTCCGTGTATCTCATTTAAGGAAGTGCTTAGCAGATAAAGATATGATTGTCCCATTGGAAGATATTGAAGTAGACGAACGGCTCAACTATGTGGAGCAACCAGTGGCAATCATCGATCGTAAAGAAAAGAGGCTAAGGAATAAAGTGGTTTCTCTTGTGCGTGTACAATGGAAGCACAGGAAGGGATCCGAGTCAACTTGGAGACTGAAGAAGAATGAGACAGCATTATCCACGTTTGTTCGACGAATAACAGGTTTCGAGGACGAAACCTATTTAAGGGGGGTGGACTTGTAACACCCGGATATTTATTATTTTGAAGCCGGTGAAGAAAGAAAAGAAAATAAAGTCCAAAAGTCGAGGGACCAAACCCGCCAACGAAGCAAAGTTGGGAAATGTGGTGATATATGTAGGGAGAGGGCAGCCCACTCTCCCCACATCCACATTTCAGCTTCATAAAGGGAGAAGAGAGAAAGAAGAGGAGAAGAAGAGGAAAAAAGTGTCGGCTCGGGTCGCCAAAATAATCGTGAAGCAAGCCGAATCGAAGCTCTTGTCATTATGCTCGTTTAGGTGAGTTCTAGGACCCCTCTTTTACTTGTTTTCAAACGATTTGGGGCTGGAAAACATCTGAAATCGAGTTTTTCGTATGTGTGTAAGTTGACCCGTTTGTGTATGTGTATGTATATGTATGACGCGATTGTGACTTGATTTCTTGTTTGGTTGTGCTTGAATGATGTTATGGTATGCATCCCTAAGGTTTAGGATGGTCGATTTAGGTTTAAAATGGGTTTAGATGAGTTTGGGGGCCGAAAACCCTCGGCTGCAGTCGGGTTGAACTGCATTCTGCATCAGTTAGGGCTAGGCGACCGACTGGAGGCCGAATGGAGGCCATACGGCCGATTAGGGTGCGATTGGGGTCCATTCGCACGATTGGGGTTCATTCGCACGACTGGAGGGCCAGTCGGATGGGGTCATGCGACTGAGGGTCTATTCACACGACTGGATGTTCATTCGCATAGGTGTTCATCTGTATTAGTTCAATCGCATGATGTTCAGTCGTCTGGAGGCCATGCGACTGAAGGGTGTCCATACGCCCGAATAGGGCTGTTGAACCCGAGGAAGGTGTAGATTGACTTCTGATTTTCGGGGGTAAGTGCAGATGTAAGTTTTGATGTGAAGGTTCCCATAAGAGTTTTTAAGATGACGATCGAGTTTTAGAAAGCATGTTGGGCATGATGAGGGTGATGATGTTGTACGTTATGCATGTATGATGTTGCCATGTATGATGTGATGTTGATGCATGTTTATGTTCCTTAATGTGATGTATAGTATCTTTCGTGGCTTTACTTGTTATGATGATGAACGAAGTATTATGTAACGTAAAGTGAAAGATAAAGGAAGAGGACCATGATGAACGAATGAAACGTCTTGCACACATAGGATACGGGGCCCCTCTTGGTGATTGACCCCAATGTAGAACCTCTACCGCTCACCCCTAGTACTGTGGCATACGTTTAGCTGTCATTCGTTGACTTCGGCCCGTAGCTAAGACTGACGGTTACTCCTAATACCGCGGCATACGTTTAGCTGTCATTCGTTGACTACAGTCCGGTAGCTACGACTAACCGGGGTGTAGCACATGGTATTGGTTCGGGATGATGTCCGATGCGCAAGTAAGGTAATGAAAGAAGGAATGAACGAATGAGGAAGATAATAATGATATTATCTATGTGTACGTATGATGTGCGATCATGTAAAAGTACGAACGTTTTATCTGAAAGTAAAGTATGTTTTATTTATAAAACTAGAACTCACTCAGCAACGCTGACTTTGATGTGTTTCCAGTGGCAGGTAATGATTACTGAGGATGGCACGGGCGACTACTCAGCTCTTTTGGGATGGCATTCTTTTGATTAATGTTTTTGCATTGTAATGCGAACAAACGATTTTTGTAATGAATGTTGTATTAGTATGCAAAAGCATTACATGGAAATGAAAGTTGGTTTTAGTTTTCCACTGCGATTTATTAAATACAAATCTAATTATATGTTTTATGTGCGATGAGAACCCAGCTGTAAGCGTCCCGGGAACGGGGCCTTACACTTATTGAATAAATCATGGTTATTTCAAATAAATATAAGAACGTATTCATACTTTTTGTTTAAGTTTTGTCAAATAATATAAATGATTTAAATTCATGTTAAATTACTTAATTGGTATAATTTTGATTCTTCAAATTAAAATAAACGTGTTTTCAGCGTTAACTGTTATTTGTCAAAACTCCAAATCTTCGCTTGAAACCCTAGATCACGTCTAAATGTTAACGCTATTGTTAAACTTAATTTTGGAATAAATACATTTAGGTGACTTGTAAAATAAGATATCGTCGGAGCATCGTTTATTTCTTATTAATCATCCAATATATACTT
Source organism: Flaveria trinervia (assembly GCA_025506515.1). Classification (NCBI taxonomy): domain Eukaryota; kingdom Viridiplantae; phylum Streptophyta; class Magnoliopsida; order Asterales; family Asteraceae; genus Flaveria; species Flaveria trinervia. The sequence continues at coordinate 72,203 of JACCIX010001197.1, read as the reverse complement.
ATTTGATCATGTGAGTATTTTTATACACCTTTTTATATTTTTACACTTAAGGGGTGAACATGTTACATTATAAACTTTGCACTTGTAAACACGTTTGATTCTTTTAAAACCATTCTCCGGACTTCAAGACTCGAAACTAACACAAGGCTTTTCATCTTGGAGTCAACTAGAAGCTATCTATACAACGAATTTGATTATCATCATCGCTGGAACATCAAACAAGTGTTACGTGGTTGCGACCTTACATCATCTGTGCTTGTGGTTTACACTTCAATACCGGGTAATTAACATCACCTACAAACACTCGAATTTACACGGGGACCGAAACCCCATGATCATTGGCTTTAGCAACAACGAATTGACCTTCAATTTGGTGCAAAAACGTTCAAGGGTTCTTGAGGTTTTGGAGTTAGTTCATTAAAACTGTTTCGTTTTAAGATTTAATTACCGCTCTTTACCAAGGTTTCGGCCCTTGGTCCACTGGTCCTCACCCGTTTCACATCTTGGAGGTCCCGGGTTCGAACCCGGGTAACCTCAATTATTTTTTTGGGTTTTTCTAGCTTTAAAAAAACATAAAATTTCTGAAAAATTATAAAAATCAATTTTGAAAACTTATTTATTTTTAAAGTCACTTAATTATTTTCTGTAAATTTATTTCTTTAAAATAGTTTAATATTTTTATAAAATAGTTTTATGGATGTTACATTTAATTTAATTTTATAAAATAAGACTCTAAGTTATGATTTAAATCATAAAATTTATTATTGGTTCAAACATCGCTTTAACTTATTGAATAAATCATGGTTATTTCAAATAAATATAAGAACGTATTCATACTTTGTGTTTAAGTTTTGTCAAATAGTATAAATGATTTAAATTCATGTTAAATTACTTAATTGGTATAATTTTGATTCTTCAAATTAAAATAAACGTGTTTTCAGCGTTAACTGTTATTTGTCAAAACTCCAAATCTTCCCTTGAAACCCTAGATCACGTCGAAACGTTAACGCTATTGTTAAACTTAATTTTGGAATAAATACGTTTAGGTGACTTGTAAAATAAGAGATCGTCGGAGCATCGTTTATTTCTTATTAATCATCCAATATATACTTATTTCATCATGTGAGTATTTTTATACCCCTTTTTATATTTTTACACTTATGGGGTGAAACATGTTACATTATAAACTTTGCAATTGTAAACACGTTTGATTCTTGTAAACACCGTTCTCCAGACTTCAAGACTAGAAATTAACAGAGGGCTTTTCATCTTGGAGTCACCTAGAAGCTACCTATACAACGAATTTGATTATCATCATTGCTGGAACATCAAACAAGTATTACATGGTTGCGACCCTTACATCATCTGCGCTAGTGGTTTACACTTCAATACCGGGTAATTAACATAAGCTACATACTCAACTTTACATGGGGAATGAAAGCCCCATGATCATTGGCTTTAACAACAGCGAATTGACCTTCAATTTGGTGCAAAAACGTTCTAGGGTTCTTGAGGTTTTGGAGTTCATTAAAACTGTTTCGTTTTAAGATTAATTACCGCTCTTTACCAAGGCTTCGGCCCTTGGTCCACCGGTCACTCACCCGTTTCACATCTTGGAGGTCCCGGGTTCGAACCCGGGTAACCTCAATTATTTTTTTGGGGTTTTTCTAGCTTTAAAAAAACATAAAATTCTGAAAATTTATAAAAATCATTTTGAAAACATTATTTATTTTTAAAGTCACTTAATTATTTTCTGTAAATTTATTTCTCTAAAATAGTTAATATTTTTATAAAATAGTTTTATGGATGTTACATTTTATTTAATTTTATAAAATAAGACTCTAAGTTATGATTTAAATCATAAAATTTTTTATTGGTTCAAACATCGCTTTAACTTATTGAATAAATCATGGTTATTTCAAATAAATATAGAACGTATTCATACTTTGTGTTTAAGTTTTGTCAAATAATAAATGATTTAAATTCATGTTAAATTACTTAATTGTATAATTTTGATTCTTCAAATTAAAATAAACGTGTTTTCAGCGTTAACTGCTATTTGTCAAAACTCCAAATCTTCCCTTGAAACCCTAGATCATGTCTAAACGTTAACGCTATTGTTAAACTTAATTTTGGAATAAATACATTTAGGTGACTTGTAAAATAAGATATCGTCGGAGCATCTTTTATTTCTTATTAATCATCCGATATATACTTATTTGATCATGTGAGTATTTTTATACACCTTTTTATATTTTTACACTTAAGGGGTGAAACATGTTACATTATAAACTTTGCACTTGTAAACATGTTGATTCTTGTAAACACCATTCTCCGGACTTCATGACTCGAAATTAACACAGGGCTTTTCATCTTGGAGTCAACTAGAAGCTATCTATACACGAATTTGATTATCATCATCGCTGGAACATCAAACAAGTGTTACATGGTTGCGACCTTTACATCATCTGTGCTTGTGGTTTACACTTCAATACCGGGTAATTAACATCACCTACAAACTCGAATTTACACGGGGACTGAAAGCCCCATGATCATTGGCTTTAGCAACAACGAATTGACCTTTAATTTGGTGCAAAAACGTTCTAGGGTTCTTGAGGTTTTGGAGTTCATTAAAACTGTTTCGTTTTAAGATTTAATTTCCGCTCTTTACCACGGCTTCGGCCCTTGGTCCACTGGTCACTCACCCGTTTCACATCTTGGATGTCCCGGGTTCGAACCGGGTAACCAATTATTTTTTTGGGGTTTTTCTAGCTTTAAAAAAACATAAAATCTCTGAAAAATTATAAAAACAATTTTGAAAACATTATTTATTTTTAAAGTTACTTAATTATTTTCTGTAAATTTATTTCTTTAAAATAGTTTAACATACTTATAAAATAGTTTTATGGATGTTACATTTAATTTAATTTTATAAAATAAGACTCTAAGTTATGATTTAAATCATAAAATTTTTATGGTTCAAACATCGCTTTAACTTATTGAATAATCATGGTTATTTCAAATAAATATAAGAACGTATTCATACTTTGTGTTTAAGTTTTGTAAATAATATAAATGATTTAAATTCATGTTAAATTACTTAATTGGTATAATTTTGATTCTTCAAATTAAAATAAACGTGTTTTTAGCGTTAACTGTTATTTGTCAAAACTCCAAATCTTCCCATGAAACCCTAGATCACGTCGAAACGTTAACGCTATGTTAAACTTAATTTTGGAATAAATACGTTTAGGTGACTTGTAAAATAAGAGATCGTCGGAGCATCGTTTATTTCTTATTAATCATCCAATATATACTTATTGATCATGTGAGTATTTTTATACACCTTTTTATATTTTATTTTTACACTTAGGGTGAAACATGTTACATTATAAACTTTGCACTTGTAAACACGTTTCATTCTTGTAAACACCATTCTCCGGACTACAAGACGCAAATTAACACAGGGCTTTTCATGTTGGAGTCAACTAGAAGCTACATACAACGAATTTGATTATCATCATCGCTGGAACATCAAACAAGTGTTACGTGGTTGCGACCTTACATCATCTGTGCTTGTGGTTTACACTTCAATACTGGGTAATTAACATTAGCTACATACTCTACTTTACATGGGGAATGTAAGCCCCATGATCATTGGCTTTAACAACAACGAATTGACCTTCAATTTGGTGCAAAAACATTCAAGGGTTCTTGAGGTTTTGGAGTTCATTAAAACTGTTTCGTTTCCCGGGACGCTTACAGCTGGGTTCTCATCGCACATAAAACATATAATTACATTAGTATTTAATAAATCGCAGTGGAAAACTAAAACAAACTTTCATTTCCTTGTAAATGCTTTTGCAAACTAATACAACATTCTTACAAAAATAGTTGTTCGCGTTACAATGCAAAAATATTAATCAAAAGAATGCCATCTCAAAAGAGCTGAGTAGTCGCCCGTGCCATCCTCAGCAATCATTACCTGCCAACTGGAAACACATCAAAGTCAGCGTTGCTGAGTGAGTTCTAGTTTTATAAATAGAACATACTTTACTTTCATATAAAACCGTTCGTACTTTTACATGATCACACGTCATACGTACACATAGATAGTATCATTATTATCTTCCTTCATCCGTTCATTCCTTCTTTCATTACCTTACTTGCGCATCGGACATCATCCCAAACCAATACCATGTGCTGCACCCCGGTTAGTCGTAGCTACCGGGCCGAAGTCAACGAATGACAGCTAAACGTATGCCGCGGTACTAGGAGTAACCGTCAGTCTTAGTTACTGGGTCGAAGTCAACGAATGAACAGCTAAACGTATGCCACAGTACTAGGGTTGAGCGGTAGAGGTTTTACATTTGGGGTCAATCACCAAGAGGACCCCGTACCGATTGTGCAAGACGTTTCATTCGTTCATCATGTTCCTCTTCCTTTATCTTTCACTTTACGTTACATAATACTTCGTTCATTCATCATAACAAGTAAAGCCACACGAAAGATACTATATATCACATAAGGAACATAAACATGCATCACATCACATCATACATGGCAACATCATACATACATAAAGTACAACATCATCATCATCATCATGCCCAACATGCTTCTAAAACCTCGATCGCCATCTTAAAAACTCTTATAGGAACCTTTACATTAACACTTACATGTGCACTTTCCCCCGAAAGTCAGAAGTCAATCTACACCTTCCTCGGGTTCAACAGCCTATTCGGCGTATGGACACCCTTCAATCGCATGCCTCCATGCGACTGAGCATCATGCGATTGAATGAATACGGATGAACACCTATGCGAATGAACATCCAGTCGTGCGAATGGACCCTCAGTCGCATGACCCCCATGCGACAGGCCCTCCAGTCGTGCGAATGAACCCCGGTCGTGCGAATGGACCCCAATCGCACCCTAATCAGCCGTATGGCCTCCATTCGGCCTCCAGTCGGTCGCCTAGCCCTAACTGATGCAGAATGCAGTTCAACCCGACTGCAGCCGAGGGTTTTCGGCCTCCAAACTCATCTAAACCCATTTTAAAACTAAATCGACCATCCTAAACCTTAGGGATGCATACCATAACATCATTCAAGCACAACCAAGCAAGAAATCAAGTCACAATCGCGTCATACACATACACACACGCATACATACGGGTTTTCACCCAAAACGCGAAAAAGAGTTTTCAGATGTATTCCAGCACCAAAATCGTTTGAAAACAAGTAAAAGAGGGGTCCTAGAACTCACCTAAACGAGCACAATGACAAGAGCTTCGATTCGGCTTGCTTCATGACGATTTTGGCGACCCCAATCGACCCGAACCAACACTTTTTTCCTCTTTTTCCCTTCTTTCTCTCTATTCTCCTCTTTGTAAACTAGAATGTGAGTGTGGGGAGAGTGGGCTGCCCTCTTCCTACATATATCACCACATTTCCCAACTTTTCTTCGTTGGCGAGTTTGGTCCCTCGACTTTTGGACTTTATTTTCTTTTCTTTCTTCACCGGCTTCAAAATAATAAATATCCGGGTGTTACATTTTCATCTTGGAGTCAACTAGAAGCTACCTATACAACGAATTTGATTATCATCATCGCTGGAACATCAAACAAGTGTTACGTGGTTGCGACCTTTACATCATCTGTGCTTGTGGTTTACACTTCAATACTGGGTAATTAACATTAGCTACATACTCTACTTTACATGGGGAATGAAAGCCCCATGATCATTGGCTTTAACAACAACGAATTAACCTTCAATTTGGTGCAAAAACATTCAAGGGTTCTTGAGGTTTTGGAGTTCATTAAAACTGTTTCGTTTTAAGATTTAATTACCGCTCTTTACCAAGGCTTCGGCCCTTGGTCCACCGGTCACTCACCCGTTTCACATCTTGGAGGTCCCGGGTTCGAACCCGGGTAACCTCAATTATTTTTTTGGGTTTTTTCTAGCTTTAAAAAAACATAAAATTTCTGAAAAATTATAAAAATCAATTTTGAAAACATTATTTATTTTTTAAGTTACTTAATTATTTTCTGTAAATTTATTTCTTTAAAATAGTTTAATATTTTTATAAAATAGTTTTATGGATCTTACATTTAATTTAATTTTATAAAATAAGACTCTAAGTTATGATTCAAATGATAAAAAAATTTATTGGTTCAAACATCGCTTTAACTTATTGAATAAATCATGGTTATTTCAAATAAATATAAGAACGTATTCATACTTTGTGTGTTTAAGTTTTGTCAATAATATAAATGATTTAAATTCATGTTAAATACTTAATTGGTATAATTTTGATTCTTCAAATTAAAATAAACGTGTTTTCAGCGTTAACTGTTATTTGTCAAAACTCCAAATCTTCCCTTGAAACCCTAGATCACGTCGAAACGTTAACGCTATGTTAAACTTAATTTTGGAATAAATACGTTTAGGTGACTTGTAAAATAAGAGATCGTCAGAGCATCGTTTATTTCTTATTAATCATCCAATATTACTTATTTGATCATGTGAGTATTTTTATACCCCTTTTTATATTTTTACACTTAAGGGGTGAAACATGTTATATTATAAACTTTGCACTTGTAAACACGTTTGATTCTTGTAAACACCATTTGCCGGACTTCAAGATCGAAATTAACCACAGGGCTTTTCATCTTGGAGTCAACTAGAAGCTACCTATACAATGAATTTGATTATCATCATCGCTGGAACATCAAACAAGTGTTACGTGGTTGCGACCTTCACATCATTTGTGCTTGTGGTTTACACTTCAATACCGGGTAATTAACATCACCTACATACTCGACTTTACACGGGGACTGAAAGCCCCATGATCATTGGCTTTAGCAACAAAGAATTGACCTTCAATTTGGTGCAAAAACGTTCTAGGGTTCTTGAGGTTTTGGAGTTCATTAAAACTGTTTCGTTTTAAGATTTAATTACCGCTCTTTACCAAGGCTTCGGCTCTTGGTCCACTGGTCACTCACCCGTTTCACATCTTGAGGTCCCGGGTTCGAACCCGGGTAACCTCAATTATTTTTTTGGGGTTTTTCTAGCTTTAAAAAAACATAAAACTTCTAAAAATTATAAAAATCAATTTTGAAAACATTATTTATTTTTAAAGTTACTTAATTATTTTCTGTAAATTTATTTCTTAAAATAGTTTAATATTTTTATAAAATAGTTTTATGGATGTTACATTTAATTTAATTTTATAAAATAAGACTCTAAGTTATGAATTAAATCATAAAAATTTTTATTGGTTCAAACATCGCTTTAACTTATTGAATAAATCATGGTTATTTCAAATAAATATAAGAACGTATTCATACTTTGTGTTAAGTTTTGTCAAATAATATAAATGATTTAATTCATGTTAAATTACTTAATTGGTATAATTTTGATTCTTCAAATTAAAATAAACGTGTTTTCAGCGTTAACTGTTATTTGTCAAAACTCCAAATCTTCCCTTGAAACCCTAGATCACGTCGAAACGTTAACGCTATTGTTAAACTTAATTTTGGAATAAATACGTTTAGGTGACTTGTAAAATAAGAGATCGTCAGAGCATCGTTTATTTCTTATTAATCATCCAATATATACTTATTTGATCATGTGAGTATTTTTATACCCCTTTTTATATTTTTACACTTAAGGGGTGAAACATGTTATATTATAAACTTTGCACTTGTAAACACGTTTGATTCTTGTAAACACCATTTGCCGGACTTCAAGATCGAAATTAACACAGGGCTTTTCATCTTGGAGTCAACTAGAAGCTACCTATACAATGAATTTGATTATCATCATCGCTGGAACATCAAACAAGTGTTACGTGGTTGCGACCTTCACATCATTTGTGCTTGTGGTTTACACTTCAATACCGGGTAATTAACATCACCTACATACTCGACTTTACACGGGGACTGAAAGCCCCATGATCATTGGCTTTAGCAACAAAGAATTGACCTTCAATTTGGTGCAAAAACGTTCTAGGGTTCTTGAGGTTTTGGAGTTCATTAAAACTGTTTCGTTTTAAGATTTAATTACCGCTCTTTACCAAGGCTTCGGCTCTTGGTCCACTGGTCACTCACCCGTTTCACATCTTGGAGGTCCCGGGTTCGAACCCGGGTAACCTCAATTATTTTTTTGGGGTTTTTCTAGCTTTAAAAAAACATAAAACTTCTAAAAATTATAAAAATCAATTTTGAAAACATTATTTATTTTTAAAGTTACTTAATTATTTTCTGTAAATTTATTTCTTTAAAATAGTTTAATATTTTTATAAAATAGTTTTATGGATGTTACATTTAATTTATTTTATAAAATAAGACTCTAAGTTATGAATTAAATCATAAAAATTTTTATTGGTTCAAACATCGCTTTAACTTATTGAATAAATCATGGTTATTTCAAATAAATATAAGAACGTATTCATACTTTGTGTTTAAGTTTTGTCAAATAATATAAATGATTTAAATTCATGTTAAATTACTTAATTGGTATAATTTTGATTTTTCAAATTAAAATAAACGTGTTTTCAGCGTTAACTGTTATTTGTCAAAACTCCAAAATCTTCCCTTGAAACCCTACATCACGTCTAAACGTTAACGCTATTGTTAAACATAATTTTGGAATAAATACTTTTAGGTGACTTGTAAAATAAGAGATCGTCGGAGCATCGTTTATTTCTTATTAATCATCCAATATATACTTATTTGATTATGTCAGTATTTTTATACCCGTTTTTATTTTTTTACACTTAAGGGGTGAAACATGTTACATTATAAACTTTGCACTTGTAAACACATTTGATTCTTGTAAACACCATCCTCCGGACTTCAAGACTCGAAATTAACACAGGGTTTTTCATCTTGGAGACAACTAGAAGCTATCTATACAACAAATTTGATTATCATCATCGCTGGAACATCAAACAAGTGTTACGTGGTTACGACCTTTACATCATCTGTGCTTGTGGTTTACACTTCAATACTGGGTAATTAACATTAGCTACATACTCGACTTTACATGGGGAATGAAAGCCCCATGATCATTGGCTTTAACAATGTAACACCCGGATATTATTATTTTGAAGCCGGTGGAGAAAGAAAAGGAAATAAAGTCCAAAAGTCGAGGGACCAAACTCGCCAACGAAGAAAAGTTGGGAAAATGTGGTGACATATGTAGGGATAGGGCAGCCCACTCTCCCCACACTCACATTTCAGATTACAAAGAGAAGAATAGAGAGAAAGAGGAGAAAAAGAGGAAAAGTGTTGGTTCGGGTCGGTTCGGGTCGCCAAAATCGTCGTGAAGCAAGCCGAATCGAAGCTCTTGTCGTTGTGCTCGTTTAGGTGAGTTCTAGGACCTCTCTTTTACTTGTTTTCAAACGATTTGGGGCTGGAAAACATTTGAAATCGAGTTTTTCGTATGTGTGTAAGTTGACCCGTTTGTGTATGTGTATGTATATGTATGACGCGATTGTGACTTGATTTCTTGCTTGGTTGTGCTTGAATGATGTTATGGTATGCATACCTAAGGTTTAGGATGGTCGATTTAGGCTTAATATGGGTTTAGATGAGTTTGGGGGCCGAAAACCCTCGGCTGCAGTCGGGTTGAACTGCATTCTACATCAGTTAGGGCTAGGCGACCGACTGGAGGCCGAATGGAGGCCATACGGCCGATTAGGGTGCGATTGGGGTCCATTCGCACGATTGGGGTTCATTCGCACGACTTGAGGGCCATTCGCATGGGGGTCATGCGACTGAGGGTCCATTCGCACGACTGGATGTTCATTCGCATAGGTGTTCATCCGTATTAGTTCAATCGCATGATGTTCAGTCGCATGGAGGCAATGCGACTGAAGGGTGTCCATACGCCCGAATAGGGTTGTTGAACCCGAGGAAGGTGTAGATTGACTTCTGACTTTCGGGGGAAGGTACAGATGTAAGTGTTGATGTAAAGGTTCCGATAAGAGTTTTTTAGATGACGATCGAGGTCTTAGAAGCATGTTGGGCATGATGAGGGTGATGATGTTGTATGTTATGTATGTATGATGTTGCCATGTAGGATGTGATGTTGATGCATGTTTATGTTCCTTAATGTGATGTATAATATCTTTCCGGTGGCTTTACTTGTTATGATGAATGAACGAAGTATTATGTAACGTAAAGTGAAAGATAAAGAAAGAGGAACATGATGAATGAATGCATGTATTAATGAACGAATGAAACGTCTTGCACACATCGCATACGGGGTCCTTTTTGGTGATTGACCCTAAATGTAGAACCTCTACCGCTCACCCCTAGTACTGTGGCATACGTTTAGCTGTCATTCGTTGACTTCGGCCCAGTAGCTAAGACTGATGGTTACTCCTAGTACCGTGGCATACATTTAGCTGTCATTTGTTGACTTCGGCCCGGTAGCTACGACTAACCGGGGTGTAGCACATGGTATTGGTTTGGATGATGTCCGATGCGCAAGTAAGGTAATGAAAGAAGGAATGATCGAGTGAAGAAGATAATAATGATATTATCTATGTGTACGTATGATGTGTGATCATGTAAAAGTACGAACGGTTTTTATGAAAGTAAAGTATGTTTTATTTATAAAACTAGAACTCACTCAGCAACGCTGACTTTGATGTGTTTCCAGTTGGCAGGTAATGATTGCTGAGGATGGCACGGGCGACTACTCAGCCCTTTTGGGATGGCATTCTTTTGATTAATGTTTTTGCATGTAATGCGAACAAACAATTTTTGTAATGAATGTTGTATTAGTTTGCAAAAGTATTTACATGGAAATGAAAGTTTGTTTTAGTTTTCCGCTGCGATTTATTAAATACAAATGTAATTATATGTTTTATGTGCGATGAGAGCCCAGCTGTAAGCGTCCCGGGAATGGGGCCTTACAAGTTGGTATCAGAGCCAAAGTTTAAGTGAAATGGGTAAATTTTCAGAATAAACCTAATCTTAAACTGAGAATGGGACGGAAAGGGAATGGGATGCCAAACTGAGTAGCTACGTGCCATCAGGTATTTTTGTAAAGTTAACCGGTTTTATGTGCGCATGGTATGTGTTATGTGTTATATGTAGGTTTAAATACTGATGTAGTTAGGACATGTAATACTTGGGGTATGAAGAGTAAAGTAAGTGGCTAATCACAACTGGCCACTGTAATTAGGGACTTACTATACTTACATAAACTGAGTTATTTCCTTGAATGACCGTGTTGGTGTTTGAATCTTTCAGTGTGCGTGTGATGGCCGGAGGTAGATCTTCGAAAGCTTCTAGGGGTGGGGGTCACAGTGCTGAACCGTGACCTAAGAGAGGGAGACCCAGAGTTGAGAGGGTGGTTCATGAGGAACCAGAGACCCCTCATCCGGAGGGTGGCGACGAAAGCGCCAATCTGAGAGCCTCAGTAAAGGAGGCTGTTGTAGAAGAAGTACATCAGGTCATGCAGACGATCTTACCGTCTGTGGTGACCGAAGTTATTAAGGCTGTACGAGAAGGGGAATGGAAAGAAAGAAACACATCCTCTGGAGAACGAGAACAACCAGAGCCGGAAACGGTTCTATGTGATGATGAGGAGGAGAAGAGCCTGTGCATGAAACGACACGACGATGTAATTATGGGGCTTTTATGAGATGCAAGCCCCCTACTTTTGATGGAAACGGCACCGCTGCAGCTGCTCACCGGTGGGTGAGGGAAATGGAAGCTGTTCTCGATATCAGCGAGTGTCGAGAGGACCAAAAGGTGAAGTTTACTACCCACTCTTTTGTGGATTCAGCTCTATGCTGGTGGGACAACATTGTCCAAGCTGAGGGTAGTAGAGCCATTGGGAAAATGAAATGGCCTGAGCTGAGAAGATTGGTGATTGAGGAATTTTGTCCTCATCAGGAAATGGACAAGTTGGAAAGGGAGTTTTTACAGTTGGAGGCTGGAACCATGACACACCAGCAGTATACCACCAAGTTTAATGAAATGGCACGGCTTGTGCCTGATCAGGTGACGCCTCTGTCTTGGAAAATCAAGAGGTACATTCAGGGTTTACCGGTGGATGTTCGCCGGCATATGATCGCCGCCCAGCCAAGCACGTTTAGGTCGGCGGTTGATTTGGCAGGGAGGCTGTATGATGAGCGGGAGGTGGTGGTGACTGAAGCAAGTAAGAAGGGGGGTGGTGATCGGAACTGGAACGGGAAACGGTTTGGTCGGGGTGATGCCCCAATGGATAACAAAAAGGCACGGGTGGATGAACGCCGTGTGGTCACATCAAGTGCGGGGTCGAAAAGGTGTGGCAAGTGTGGAAGGGAGCACAGCGGGGAATGTAGGTTTGGGTCAAACTTGTGCTTCAAGTGTGGGAAGACAGGGCATATGGCGAAGGATTGCATGTCGAGCAAATGTTTTAACTGTGGGGAAACTGGTCATATGAGTAGAGATTGTAAGAAGTCGAGGACCGAGGGTTCAGGGGTGAAGAAGACGGGAAGTGATGGACCGAGGGCGAGCGCCAGGGCGTTCACCATGACACAGGAGGAGGCTAGGACGGACCCTGACGTTGTGTCCGGTTCGTTTCTAGTGAACCAGACTTTAGCTTCTGTGTTATTTGACTCTGGTGCTAGTAGGAGTTTTATTTCTGCTGCTTTCTGTGCTAAGCTGCCTGTTAGTAGTAGACGTGTTGATGCGCCCTTTGATGTAGAAACTGCCATAGGTAAGTCTACCAGGATTTCTGAGATGATAGAGAATTGTGATGTGGAACTTCAGGGTCATAAGTTTCCTGTTAAACCGTTTGTGATGACCTTGGGTGGTTTTGATTTGGTTCTTGGGATGGATTGGTTGGCGGACTTCGAGGCAAACATTGTGTGTCGCAAGAAGATGATTCGGTTGACAGCGCCTGACGGAAGTTTGGTAACGGTTTATGGTGATCGGGTTACTACAATCCCGAAGGTGATCTCAATGGCGGTGGCGGGAAAGTGTATGAGGCGTGGATGTAGTGCTTACTTGGCCTATGTAAAAGATGTGGATACACCAACACCACAACTAGCCGATGTACCGGTTGTGTGTGACTTTCCAGACGTGTTCCCAGAAGACTTATCAGGAGTGCCACCTGACAGAGAGATTGAATTAAGATTGATCTGATACCGGGTGCCCAACCTGTTGCCAAGGCACCATATCGGTTGGCTCCAACCGAGATGAAAGAGTTGATGGAGCAGTTGCGAGAGCTGCTTGATAAGGGGTTCATTAGACCGAGTATCTCTCCTTGGGGTGCTCCGGTCCTATTTGTAAAGAAGAAGGATGGTAGTATGAAGATGTGCATTGACTACCGCGAACTGAACAAGTTGACAGTGAAGAACCGCCACCCCTTACCGAGGATAAATGATTTGTTCGATCAGCTTCAGGGTGCTAGTTGGTTCTCGAGGATAGATCTTCGATCTGGTTATCATCAGTTGAAGGTGAAGGAGCAAGATATCCCTAAAACAGCTTTCCATACGCGCTATGGCCATTACGAGTTTCTTGTCATGTCCTTTGGTTTGACCAACGCGCCAGCTGCTTTTATGGATCTGATGAACCGTGTGTGTCGGCCTATGTTGGATAAATCAGTGATTGTGTTTATCGATGATATCCTGATTTATTCGAAGAGCGAGATTGAGCATGCCGGTCACATTCGAGAGGTTCTAGAGACGTTGAGAAAGGAGAAATTGTATGCTAAATTCTCCAAGTGTGCATTTTGGTTGCGCGAAGTTCAGTTTTTGGGTCATGTGGTGAATCCGATGGGATTATGGTTGACCCGGCGAAGGTGGAGGCGGTTATGCAATGGAAGTCACCAAAGACGCCATCCGAGATCCGTAGTTTCTTGGGCTTGGCGGGCTACTATAGAAGATTCATCCAAGACTTCTCTAAGATTGCTTCTCCACTAACTAAGTTGACCCGAAAGGATGTGAAGTTTGTATGGGGTCAAGCCCAAGAGAAGGCGTTCGAAGAGCTGAAGGCAAGGCTGACTCGAGCTTCTGTTCTGTCATTACCCGATGGAAGCGAAGATTTGGTGGTTTATTCTGATGCTTCCTACTCAGGGTTGGGGTGTGTGTTAATGCAGAGAGGGAAGGTTATAGCCTATGCATCTCGACAGTTAAAGGTTCATGAGGTCAATTATCCTACTCATGAGTTGGAGCTAGCAGCCGTGGTCTTTGCACTAAAGATTTGGAGGCACTATCTCTACGGGACGAAGTGCACCATATTCACCGATCATAAGAGTATGAAGTACTTCTTCGAGCAAAAGGATCTGAACATGAGGCAGAGGAGATGGTTGGAACTTATAAAGGATTATGATTGTGAGATCCATTACCATCCAGGCAAAGCTAATGTGGTGGCGGATGCCCTTAGCCGGAAGGAAAGGCCCGAACCGATTCGGGTGAAAGCTTATCAACTAATCATGACCTCCGATGTGATGAAGCAAGTTAAGGAGTTTCAAGATGAGGCATTGAAAGAAGATCACCTTAACTCGGAAAGAATGAGAGGTCTGGTTGGGGAATTGGGTGAAAACACACTCGGTGTTAGAACTCGATTCGGCCGTGTGTGGATTCCTCGTTTGGGGATCTACGGGTGAAGATAATGGATGAAGCCCACAAGACTCGATACTCCATTCATCCTCGTGCCACGAAAATGTACCATGACATGAAGAAATTATTGGTGGTCGAGTATGAAGCGCGACGTGGTGGAGTATGTGAGTAAGTGCCTTACTTGCTTACAGGTGAAGGCAGAGCATCAAAAGCCGTATGAGAAGATACAACCTTTGGATATACCAGAATGGAAATGGGAGCACATCACCATGGACTTCATTACGAAGCTGCCACGTACCCCGAAAGGGTATGATGCCATATGGGTGATAGTTGATCGTCTGACGAAGAGCGCTAATTTCCTACCGATCCGCGAGACGTATTCATCGGAGAGGTTGACTGATCTGTTCATCAAGGAATTGTAGCTCATCACGGTGTGCCGGTGTCTATTGTGTCTCATCGTGACACTCGGTTTACATCTAAATTTTGGAAGAAATTCCACGACGCTATGGGGACGAGGTTACATATTAGCACGGCTTATCATCCCCAGACTGATGGTCAGTCAGAAAGGACCATTCAGACACTAGAAGACATGCTCCAGGCATGTGTTATCGATTTTGGTGGAAGTTGGGATGACCACCTGCCGTTAGCTGAATTCTCATACAACAACAGCTATCATGCCAGTATTGGTATGCCACCATATGAGATGCTATACGGTAGGAGATGCAGAACACCCGTTTGTTTGGGTGATATTGGTCAGAAGGAATTGGGGAGCGTCGAGGTAATCGAGGCTACGACAGAGAAGCTTGAAAAGATTAAAGCCTTCATGAAGGCAGCCAAGGATAGACAGAGGTCGTATGCCGATAAGCGACGTAGGCCAATTGAGTTCCAGGTGGGTGACCGGGTTATGCTAAAGGTCTCACCTTGGAAGGGTATTATCAGATTCAGAAAGAGGGGCAAGTTCAGCCCAAGATATATAGGCCCTTTCCGAATCATTGCTCGAGTAGGAGAGGTGGCCTATAGATTGGAGTTGCCGAATGAGTTAAGTGGAATTCACTCGACATTTCATGTATCTCATCTGAGAAAGTGTATAGCTGATGAAGACATGATTGTTCCACTGGTGGACATTGAAATAGATGAAAGGCTCAATTATGTGGAGCAACCGGTGGCAATCATCGATCGTAAAGAAAAGAGGCTAAGGAATAAAGTGGTTCCTCTTGTGCGTGTACAGTGGAAGCACAGAAAGGGATCCGAGTCAACGTGGGAGACTGAAGAAGAAATGAGACAAAATTATCCACGTTTCTTTGACGAATAACAGGTTTCGGGGACGAAACCTATTTAAGGGGGGTGGACTTGTAACACCCGGATATTTATTATTTTGAAGCCGGTGGCGAAAGAAAAGGAAATAAAGTCCAAAAGTCGAGGGACCTAACTCGCCAACAAAGAAAAGTTGGGAAAATGTGGTGACATATGTAGGGAGAGGGCAGCCCACTCTCCCCACACTCACATTTCAGCTTACAAAGAGAAGAATAGAGAGAAAGAGAAGAAAAAGAGGAAAAGTGTTGGTTCGGGTCGGTTCCGGTCGCCAAAATCGTCGTGAAGCAAGCCGAATCGAAGCTCTTGTCGTTGTGCTCGTTTAGGTGATTTCTAGGACCCCTCTTTACTTGTTTTCAAACGATTTGGGGCTGGAAAACATCTGAAATCGAGTTTTTCGTATGTGTGTAAGTTGACCCATTTGTGTATGTGTATGTATATGTATGACGCGATTGTGACTTGATTTCTTGCTTGGTTGTGCTTGAATGATGTTATGGTATGCATCCCTAAGGTTTAGGATGGTCGATTTAGGCTTAAAATGGGTTTAGATGAGTTTGGGGGCCGAAAACCCTCGGCTGCAGTCGGGTTGAACTGCATTCTGCATCAGTTAGGGCTAGGCGACCGACTAGAGGCCGAATGGAGGCCATACGGCCGATTAGGGTGCGATTGGGGTCCATTCGCACGATTGGGGTTCATTCGCACGACTGGAGGGCCAGTCGCATGGGGGTCATGCGACTGAGGGTCCATTCGCACGACAGGATGTTCATTCGCATAGGTGTTCATCCGTATTAGTTCAATCGCATGATGTTCAGTTGCATGGAGGCAATGCGACTGAAGGGTGTCCATACGCCCGAATAGGGCTGTTGAACCCGAGGAAGGTGTAGATTGACTTCTGACTTTCGGGGGAAGGTGCAGATGTAAGTGTTGATGTAAAGGTTCCCATAAGAGTTTTTTTAGATGACGATCGAGGTCTTAGAAGCATGTTGGGCATGATGAGGGTGATGATGTTGTACGTTATGTATGTATGATGTTGCCATGTAGGATATGATGTTGATGCATGTTTATGTTCCTTAATGTGATGTATAATATCTTTCCTGTGGCTTTACTTGTTATGATGAATGAACGAAGTATTATGTAACGTAAAGTGAAAGATAAAGAAAGAGGAACATGATGAATGAATGCATGTATTAATGAACGAATGAAACGTCTTGCACACATCGGATACGGGGTCCTTCTTGGTGATTGACCCTAAATGTAGAACCTCTACCGCTCACCCCTAGTACTGTGGCATACGTTTAGCTGTCATTCGTTGACTTCGAACCAGTAGCTAAGACTGATGGTTACTCCTAGTACCGTGGCATACTTTAGCTGTCATTTGTTGACTTCGGCCCAGTAGCTACGACTAACCGGGGTGTAGCACATGTTATTGGTTTGGATGATGTCTGATGTGGAAGTAAGGTAATGAAAGAAGGAATGATCGAATGAAGAAGATAATAATGATATTATCTATGTGTACGTATGATGTGTGATCATGTAAAAGTATGAACGGTTTTATCTGAAAGTAAAGTATGTTTTATTTATAAAACTAGAACTCACTCAGCAACGCTGACTTTGATGTGTTTCCAGTTGGCAGGTAATGATTGCTGAGGATGGCACGGGCGACTACTCAGCCCTTTGGGATGGCATTCTTTTGATTAATGTTTTTGCATTGTAATGCGAACAAACATTTTTGTAATGAATGTTGTATTAGTTTGCAAAAGCATTTACATGGAAATGAAAGTTTGTTTTAGTTTTCCGCTGCGATTTATTAAATACAAATGTAATTATATGTTTTATGTGCGATGAGAGCCTAGCTGTAAGCGTCCCGGGAACGGGGCCTTACAAACAACAACGAATTGACCTTCAATTTGGTGCAAAAACATTCTAGGGTTCTTGAGGTTTTGGAGTTCATTAAAACTGTTTCGTTTTAAGATTTAATTACCGCTCTTTACCAAGGCTTCGGCCCTTGGTCCACCGGTCACTCACCCGTTTCACATCTTGGAGGTCCCGGGTTCGAACCGGGTAACCTCAATTATTTTTTTTGGTTTTTCTAGCTTTAAAAAAACATAAAATTTCTGAAAAATTATAAAAATCATTTTTGAAAACATTATTTATTTTTAAAGTTACTTAATTATTTTCTGTAAATTTATTTCTTTAAAATAGTTTAATATTTTTATAAAATAGTTTTATGGATGTTACATTTAATTTAATTTTATAAAATAAGACTCTAAGTTATGATTCAAATCATAAAAATTTTTATTGGTTCAAACATCGCTTTAACTTATTGAATAAATCATAGTTATTTCAAATAAATATAAGAACGTATTCATACTTTGTGTTTAAGTTTTGTCAAATAATATAAATGATTTAAATTCATGTTAAATTACTTAATTGGTATAATTTTGATTCTTCAAATTAAAATAAACGTGTTTTCGGCGTTAACTGTTATATGTCAAAACTCCACATCTTCGCTTGAAACCCTAGATCACGTCTAAACGTTAACACTATTGTTAAACTTAATTTTGGAATAAATGCATTTAGGTGACTTGTAAAATAAGATATCGTCGGAGCATCGTTTATTTCTTATTAATCATCCAATATATACTTATTTGATCATGTGAGTATTTTTATACACCTTTTTATATTTTTACACTTAAGGGGTGAAACATGTTACATTATAAACTTTGCACTTGTAAACACGTTTGATTCTTTTAAACACCATTCTCCGGACTTCAAGACTCGAAATTAACACAGGGCTTTTCATCTTGGAGTCAACTAGAAGCTATCTATACAACGAATTTGATTATCATCATTGCTGGAACATCAAACAAGTGTTACGTGGTTGCGACCTTTACATCATCTGTGCTTGTGGTTTACACTTCAATACCTGGTAATTAACATCACCTACAAACTCGAATTTACACAGGGACTGAAATCCCCATGATCATTGGCTTTTGCAACAACGAATTGACCTTCAATTTGGTGCAAAAACGTTCTAGGGTTCTTGAGGTTTTGGAGTTCATTAAAACTGTTTCGTTTTAAGATTTAATTACCGCTCTTTACCAAGGCTTCGGCCCTTGGTCCACTGGTCACTCACCCGTTTCACATCTTGGAGGTCCCGGGTTCGAACCCGGGTAACCTCAATTATTTTTTTGGGGTTTTTCTAGCTTTAAAAAAACATAAAATTTCTGAAAAATTATAAAAATCAATTTTGAAAACATTATTTATTTTTAAAGTTACTTAATTATTTTCTGTAAATTTATTTCTTTAAAATAGTTTAATATTTTTATAAAATAGTTTTATGGATGTTACATTTAATTTAATTTTATAAAATAAGACTCTAAGTTATGATTCAAATCATAAAAATTTTTATTGGTTCAAACATCGCTTTAACTTATTGAATAAATCATGGTTATTTCAAATAAATATAAGAACGTATTCATACTTTGTGTGTTTAAGTTTTGTCAAATAATATAAATGATTTAAATTCATGTTAAATTACTTAATTGGTATAATTTTGATTCTTCAAATTAAAATAAACGTGTTTTCCGCGTTAACTGTTATTTGTCAAAACTCCAAATCTTCTCTTGAAACCCTAGATCACATCGAAACGTTAACGCTATTGTTAAACTGTAACACCCGGATATTTATTATTTTGAAGCCGGTGAAGAAAGAAAAGAAAATAAAGTCCAAAAGTCGAGGGACCAAACTCGCCAACGAAGAAAAGTTGGGAAATGTGATGATATATGTAGGGAGAGGGCAGCCCACTCTCCCCACACTCACATTTCAGCTCACAAAGAGAAGAATAGAGAGAAAGAAGAGAAAAAGGATGAAAAAGTGTTGGTTCGGGTTGGTTCGGGTTGCCAAAATCGTCGTGAAGCAAGCCGAATCGAAGCTCTTGTCGTTGTGCTCGTTTAGGTGAGTTCTAGGACCCCTCTTTTACTTGTTTTCAAACGATTTGGGGCTGGAAAACATCTGAAATCGAGTTTTTCGTATGTGTGTAAGTTGACCCGTTTGTGTATATGTATGTATATGTATGGCGCGATTGTGACTTGATTTCTTGCTTGGTTGTGCTTGAATGATGTTATGGTATGCATCCCTAAGGTTTAGGATGGTCGATTTAGGCTTAAAATGGGTTTAGATGAGTTTGGAGGCCGAAAACGCTCGGCTGCAGTCGGGTTGAACTGCATTCTGCATCAGTTATGGCTAGGCGACCGACTGGAGGCCGAATGGAGGCCATACGGCCGATTAGGGTGCGATTGGGGTCCATTCGCACCATTGGGGTTCATTCGCATGATTGGGGTTCATTCGCACGACTGGAGGGCCAGTCGCATGGGGTCACGCGACTGAAGGTTCATTCGCACGACTGAAGGTCCAGTCGCATAGGTGTTCATCCGCATTGTCTATTCGCACGACTGGATGTTCATTCGCACAGGTGTTCATCCGTATTAGTTCATTCGCATGATGTTCAGTCGTATGGAGGCCATGCGACTGAAGGGTGTCCATACGCCCGAATAGGGCTGTTGAACCCGAGAAAGGTGTAGATTGACTTCTGATTTTTGGGGGTAAGTGCAGATGTAAGTTTTGATGTGAAGGTTCCCATAAGTGTTTTTAAGATGACGATCGAGGTTTTAGAAAGCATGTTGGGCATGATGAGGGTGATGATGTTGTATGTTATGTATGTATGATGTTGCCCTGTCTGATGTGATGTTGATGCATGTTAATGTTCCTCATTATGATGTATGTATATCTTTCCTGTGGCTTTACTTGTTATGATGAATGAACGAAGTATTATGTAACGTAAAGTGAAAGATAAAGAAAGAGGAACATGTTCAATGAATGCATGTACTAATGAACGAATGAAACATCTTTAAGATTTAATTACCGCTCTTTACCAAGGCTTCAATTTGGTAAAGACGTTATAAGATTTAACAAAAACGAATTGACCTTCAATTTGGTGCAAAAACGTTCTAGAATTCTTGAGGTTTTGGAGTTCATTAAAACTGTTTCGTTTTAAGATTTAATTACCGCTCTTTACCAAGGCTTCGGCCCTTGGTCCACTGGTCACTCACCCGTTTCACAACTTGGAGGTCTCGGGTTCGAACCCCGGCAACCTCAATTATTTTTTTGGGGTTTTTCTAGCTTTAAAAAAACAAAAAATTTCTGAAAAATTATAAAAATCAATTTTGAAAAACATTATTTATTTTTAAAGTCACTTAATTATTTTCTGTAAATTTATTTTTTAAAATAGTTTAATATTTTTATAAAATAGTTTTATGGATGTTACATTTAATTTAATTTTATAAAATAAGACTCTAAGTTATGATTTAAATCATAAAATTTTTTATTGGTTCAAACATCGCTTTAAGTTATTGAATAAATCATGGTTATTTCAAATAAATATAAGAACCTATTTATACTTTGTGTTTAAGTTTTGTCAAATATTATAAATGATTTAAACTCATGTTAAATTACTTAATTGGTATAGTTTTGATTCTTCAATTTAAAATAAATGTGTTTTCATCATTAACCGTTATTTGTCAAAACTTCAAATCTTCCTTAAAGCCTATGTAAGGTCCGTTTCCGGGACGCTTACAGCTGGGTTCTCATCGCACATAAAACGTATAATTGCATTTGTATTTCATTAATCGCAGCGGAAAACTAAAACAATCTTTCATTTCCATGTAAATGCTTTTGCAAGTTAATACAACATTCATTACAAAATAGCTTGTTCGCATTACAATGCAAAAACATTAATCAAAAGAATGCCATCCCAAAAGAGCTGAGTAGCTTCACGGTGTGCCATCCTCAGGAAACATTACGTGCCAACTGGAAAACATATAAAAAGTCAGCGTTGCTCAGTGAGTTCTAGTTTTATTACAAAACATACTTTACTTTCATATAAATCCATTCGTTACTTTTACATGATCACACATCGTACGTACACATACATAATATCATTATTATCTTCTTCATTCGTTCATTCGTTCATTGGTTCTTTATGACTTTACTTGCGCATCGGACATCATCCGTACCAATACCCTGTGCTACACCCCGGTTAGTCGTAGCTACCGGGCCGAAGTCAATAAATGAACAGCTAAACGTATGCCACGGTACTAGGAGTAACCATCAGTCTTAGCTACTGGGCCGAAGTCAATAAATGAACAGCTAAACGTATGCCATAGTACTAGGGGTGAGCGGTAGAGGTTCTACATTAAGGGTCAATCACAAAGAAGGACTCGTTATCCCATGCGTGCAAGACGTTTCATTCGTTCATTAATGCATGCATTCAACATAGTGTTCCTCTTTTATTATCTTTCACTTTACGTTACATAATACTTCATTCATTCCTTATCATAGCACGTAAAGTTATGGGAAAGATAAACATACATCATAACAAGGAACATAACACACACAGTCATCATAATCATACAGGGCAACACCATACATACATAACGTGCATAAACTTGCAACATCATCATCATGCCTAACATGCTTTCTAAGGCCTCAAGCGTCATCTTACATTCTCTTATGGGGACCTTTATGTCAAAACTTACATCTGCACTTTCCCCCGAAAGTCAGAAGTCAATCTATACCTTCCTCGGGTACAACAGCCCTATTCGGGCGTATGGACACCCTTCAGTCGCATGGCCTCCATGCGATTGAACTAATACGGATGAACACCTATGGGAATGAACATACAGTCGTGCGAATGGACAATGCGGATGGACCTCATGCGAATTGGATTAATGCGGATGAGTACTTATGCGACTGGACCTTCTGTCGCATGACCTCCATGCGACTAGCCTTTCAATCGTGCGAATGGACTTTCAATCGTGCGAATGTACCCCAATCGCACCCTAATCGGCCGTATGGCCTCCATTCGGCCTCCAGTCGGTCGCCTAGCCCTAACTGATGCAGAATGCAGGTCATCCCGACTGCAGCCGAGGGTTTTCGGCCTCCAAACTCATCTAAACCCATTTTAAGCCTTAATCGACCATCCTAACCTTAGGAATGCATACCATAACACCATTCAAGCATACACAAGCTCACAATCAAGCCACAAACGCATCATACATACACATACACATACACAAACGAGTCAACATACACATAGCCAAAACCCGATTTCAGATGTTTTCCAGCCCCAAAATCGTTTTTAGATTTAATTATTGCACTTTACCAAGGCTTCCACCCTTGGTCCACTTGTCACTCACCCGTTTCACAGCTTGGAGGTACCGGGTTGAACTCGGGCAACCTCTATTATTTTTTTGGTGTTTTTCTAGCTTTAACAAAACATAATATTTCTGAAAAATTAAAAAAAAATCAATTTTGAAAACATTATTTATTTTTAAAGTCACTTAATTATTTTCTGCAAATTTATTTCTTTAAAATAGTTTAATGTTTTCATAAAATACTTTTATGAATGTTGAATTTAATTTAATTTTTAAAATAAGACTCTAAGTTATGATTTAAATCATAAAAGTTTTTATTGGTTCAAACATCGCTTTAAGTTATTGAATAAATCATGGTTATTTCAAATAAATAGAAGAACGTATTTATACTTTGTGTTTAACTTTTGTCAACTATTATAATCGATTTAAATTCATGTTAAATTACTTAATTGGTATAATTTTGATTCTTCAAATTAAAATAAACGTGTTTTCATCGTTAACCGTTATTTGTCAAAACTCCAAATCTTCCCTTGAAACCCTAGATCACGTCTAAACGTTAACGCTATTGTTGAACTTTGTAAAAAAGGAGATCGTCGGAGCATCGTTTATTTCTTATTAATCATCGAATATATACTTATTTCATCATGTGAGTATTTTTATACCCCTTTTTATATTTTTACATTTATTGGGTGAAACATGTTACATTATAAACTTTGTACTTGTAAACACGTTTGATTCTTGTAAACACCATTCTCCGGACTTCGAGACTCAAAATTAACAGAGGGCTTTTCATCTTGTAGTCACCTAGAAGGTACCTATACAATGAATTTGATTATCATCATCGCTGGAACATGAAACAAGTGTTACGTGGTTGCGACCTTTACATCATCTGTGCTTGTGGTTTTCACTTCAATACTGGGTAATTAACATCATCTACATACTCGACTTTACATGGGGAATGAAATACTCATGATCATTGGCTTTAACAACAACCAATTGACCTTCAATTTGGTGCAATAATGTAAGGCCCCCTTCCCGGGACGCTTACAGCTAGGTTCTCATCGCACATAAAACGTATAATTGCATTTGTATTTCATAAATCGCAGCAGAAGACTAAAACAATCTTTCATTTCCATGTAAATGCTTTTGCAAGTTAATACAACATTCATTAGAAAATAGCTTGTTCGCATTACAATGCAAAAACATTACTCAAAAGAATGCCATCCCAAAAGAGCTGAGTAGCTTCACGGTGTGCCATCCTCAGCAAACATTACCTGCCAACTGGAAAACATATAAAAAGTCAGCGTAGTTCTTGTTTTATTACAAAACATACTTTACTTTCAAATAAAACCATTCGTTACTTTTACATGATCACACATCGTACGTACACATAGATAATATCATTATTATCTTCTTCATTCGTTCATTCGTTCATTCGTTCATTCGTTCTTTATGACTTTACTTGCGCATCGGACGTCATCCGTACCAATACCATGTGCTACACCCCGGTTAGTCGTAGCTACCGGGCCGAAGTCAATAATGAACAGCTAAACGTATGCCACGGTATTAGGAGTAACCATCAGTCTTAGCTACTGGGCCGAAGTCAATAAATGAACAGCTAAACGTATGCCACAGTACTAGGGGTGAGCGGTAGAGGTTCTACATTAAGGGTCAATCACAAAGAAGGACCCGTTATCCGATGCGTGCAAGACGTTTCATTTGTTCATTAATGTATGCATTCATGATCATGTTCCAATTTCATTATCTTTCACTTCACGTTACATAATACTTCATTCATTCCTCATAATAAGTAAAGCCATAGGAAAGATATTATACATCATACTAAGGAACATTAACATGCATTCACATCACATCATACAGGGCAACATCATACATACATAACATGCAACATCATCATCTCTATGCCCTACATGTTTCTAAGGCCATATCTGCTATCTTACATGCTCTTACGGGAAACCTTTACGTCAGAACTTACATCTGCATTTTCCCCCGAAAGTCAGAAGTCAATCTATACCTTCCTTAGGTACAATAGCCCTATTCGGGCGTATGGACACCATTCAGTCGCATGGCCTCCATGCGATTAAACATCATGCGATTGAACTCAAGCAGATGAACATTTAGGCGAATGAACATCCAATCGTGCGAATGGACAATGCGGATGGACCTCATGCGAATGGGATTAATACGGATGAGCACTTATGCGACTGGACCTTCAGTCGCACGACCTCCATGCGACTGGCCTTTCAATCGTGAGAATGGACCTTCAATCATGCGAATGGACCCCAATCGCACCCTAATGGCCGTATGGCCTCCATTCGGCCTCCAGTCGGTCGCCTAGCCCTAACTGATGCAGAATGCAGTTCATCCCGACTGCAGCCGAGGGTTTTCGGCCTCCAAACTCATCTAAACCCATTTTAAGCCTAAATCGACCATCCTAAACCTTAGGAATGCATACCATAACACCATACAAGCACACACACGCCCGAAACATACACGAAACGCTTCACACACATCACACCAAATGGGTCAAACACATACACATACAAAAACGGGTTTTTATGCTTTCCAGCCCCAAAATCATTTGAAAACAAGTAAAAGTGGGGTTCTAGAACTCACACAAACGAGCACAACGTTAAGGGCTTCGATTTGCTTGCTTCACGACATTTTGGCGACCCGAACCGACCCGAACCGGCACTTTTCCTCTTTTTCTCTTCTTTCTCTCTTCTCCCCTTTCTTTGGCTGATTTGTGAGTGTGGGGGAGAGGGTAAGGGCTGCCCTCTCCCTTATATACTTCCCCTCACCCGACTTTCTTTCGTTGGCAAGTTTGGTCCCTCGACTTTTGGACTTTATTTTCTTTTCTTTCTTCACCGGCTTCAAAATAATAAATATTCGGGTGTTACAAGTCCACCCCCCTTAAATAGGTTTCATCCCCATAACCTGTTATTCGTCGAAAAAACGTGGTTAATGCTGTCTCATTTCTTCCTCAGTCTCCCAGGTTGACTTGGATCCCTTCCTATGCTTCCACTTTACACGCACAAGAGGAACCACTTTATTCCTTAGCCTCTTCTCCTTTCGGTCGATGATTGCCACTGGTTGCTCCACATAATTGAGCCGTTCATCTATTTCAATGTCCTCCAGTGGAACAATCATGTCTTCATGAGCTATACACTTTCTCAGAGGAGATACATGGAATGTCGGGTGAATCCCACTTAACTCATCTGGCAACTCCTATCTATAGGCCACCTCCCCTACTCGAGCAATGATTCGGAAAAGGGCCTATATATCTTGGGCTCAACTTGCCCCGCTTTCTGAATCTGATAATGCCCTTCCAAGGTGAGACCATCAACATAACCCGGTCACCCACCTGGAACTCAATTGGCCTACGTCGCTTATCGGCATACACTTTTGTCTATCTTTGGCTGCCTTCATGAAGGTTTTAATCTTTTCAAGCTTCTCTGTCGTAGCCTCGATTATCTCGACGCTCCCCAATTCCTTCTCACCAATATCACCCAAACAAACAGGTGTTCTGCATCTCCTACTGTATAGCATCTCATATGGCGGCATACCAATGCTGGCATGATAGCTGTTGTTGTAGGAGAATTCAGCTAACGGTAAGTGGTCATCCCAACTTCCACCAAAATCGATCACACATGCCCGGAGCATGTCTTCGAGTGTGTGAATGGTCCTTTCTGACTGACCATCGGTTTGGGGATGATAAGCCGTGCTAATATGTAACCTCGTCCCTATAGCGTCGTGGAATTTCTTCCAAAATTTAGATGTAAACCGAGTGTCGCGATCAGACACAATAGACACCGGCACACAATGACGAGCTACAATTTCCTTCATGAACAGATCAACCAACCTCTGAGATGAATACGTCCCGCGGATTGGTAGAAAGTGAGCACTCTTCGTCAGACGATCAACTATCACCCATATGGCATCGTACCCTTTCGGAGTACGTGGCAGCTTCGTAATGAAGTCCATGGTGATGTGCTCCCACTTCCATTCTGGTATATCCAAAGGTTGGATCTTCCCATACGGCTTTTGATGCTCCGCCTTCACCTGTAAGCAAGTAAGGCACTTACTCACATACTCCACCAAGTCACGCTTCACACCCGGCCACCAATAATCTTTCTTCATGTTATGGTACATTTTCGTGGCACCAGGATGAATGGAGTATCGAGTCTTGTGAGCTTCATCCATTATCTTCACCCGTAGATCCCCAAAACGAGGAATCCACACACGACCGAATCGAGTTCTAACACCGAGTGTGTTTTCACCCAATTCCCCAACCAGACCTCTCATTCTTTCCGAGTTAAGATCATCTTCTTTCAATGCCTCATCTTGAAACTCCTTAGCTTGCTTCATCACATCAGAGGTCATGATTAATTGATAAGCTTTCACCCGAATCGGTTCGGGCCTTTCCTTTCGGCTAAGGGCATCCGCCACCACATTAGCTTTGCCTGGATGGTAATGGATCTCGCAATCATAATCCTTTATAAGCTCCAACCATCGCCTCTGCCTCATGTTCAGGTCTTTTTGCTTGAAGAAGTACTTCAGACTCTTGTGGTCAGTGAATATGGTGCACTTCGTCCCGTAAAGATAGTGCCTCCAAATCTTTAACGCAATGACCACGGCTGCTAGCTCCAAGTCATGAGTGGGATAATTAACCTCATGAACTTTCAACTGTGGGGATGCATAGGCTATAACCTTCCCTCTCTGCATTAACACACACCCCTACCTTAGTAGGAAGCATCAGAATAAACCACCAGATCTTCGCTTCCATCGGGTAATGACAAAACAGGAGCTTGAGTCAGTCTTGCCTTCAGCTCTTCGAACGCCTTCTCTTGAGCTTGACCCCATACAAATTTCACATCCTTTCGGGTCAACTTAGTTAGTGGAGAAGCAATCTTAGAGAAGTCTTGGATGAATCTTATATAGTAGCCCGCCAAGGCCAATAAACTACGGATCTAGGATGGCGTCTTTGGTGACCTCCATTGCATAACCGCCTCCACCTTCGCCGGGTCCACCATAATCCCGTCAGGATTCACCACATGACCCAAAAACTGAACTTCGCGCAACCAAATCGCGCACTTGGAGAATTTAGCATACAATTTCTCCCTTCTCAACGTCTCTAGAACTTCTCGAATGTGACCGACATGCTCAATCTTACTCTTCGAATAAATCAGGATATCATCAATAAACACAATCACTGATTTATCCACATAGGCCGACACACACGGTTCATCAGATCCATAAAAGCAGCTGGCCCATTTGTCAAACCAAAGGACATGACACGAAACTCGTAATGACCATAGCGCGTGCGGAAAGCTGTTTTAGGGATATCTTGTTCCTTTACCTTCAACTCATGATAGCCAGATCGAAGATCTACTCTTGAAAACCAACTGGCACCCTGAAGCTGATGAACAAATCATCTATCCTCGGTAAGGGGTAGCGGTTCTTCACCGTCAATTTATTCAGCTCTCGGTAGTCAATGCACATCCTCATACTACCATCCTTCTTCTTTACAAACAGGACCGGAGCACCCCAAGGAGAGATACTCAGTCTAATGAATCCCTTATCAAGCAACTCTTGCAACTGTTCCATCAACTCTTTCATCTCCGTCGGAGCTAACCGATATGGTGCCTTGGCAACGGGTTGGTTACCAGGTATCAGATCAATCTGAAATTCAATTTCTCTGTCAGGTGGTACCCCTGGTAAATCTTCTGGAATACGTCTGGAAAGTCACACACAACCGGTACATCAGACAGTTGTGGTGTTAGTGCATCTACATCCTTTACATAAGCCAAGTAGGCGCTACATCCACGCCTCATACACTTTCCCGCCACCACCATTGAGATCACCTTCGGGATCGTATTAACCCGATCACCATAAACCGTTACCAAATTTCCATCAGGCGCTGTCAACCAAATCATCTTCTTGCGACACACAATGTTCGCCTTGAAGTCCGCCAACCAATCCATCCCAAGAACCAAATCAAAACCACCCAAGGTCATCACGAACGGTCTAACAGGAAACTTATGACCCTCAAGTTCCACATCACAATTCTCTATCATCTCAGAAATCCTGGTAGACTTACCTATGGTAGTTTCTACCTCAAAGGGCGCATCAACACGTCTACTACTAGTAGGCAGCTTAGCACAGAAAGTAGCAGAAATAAAACTCCTACTAGCACCAGAATCAAATAGCACAGAAGCTAAGGTTGGTTCACTAGAAACGTACCGAACACGACATCAGGGTCTGTCCTAGCTTCCTCCTGTGTCATAGTGAATGCCCTGGCGCTCGCCCTCAGTCCTTCACTTCCCGTCTTTCACCCCTGAACCCTCAGTCCTCGGCTTCTTACAATCTCTGCTCATATGACCACTTTCCCCACAGTTAAAACATTTGCCCGACAGGCAATCCTTCGCCATATGCCCTGTCTTCCCACACTTGAAGCACACGTTCAAACCAGCCTACATTCTCCCGCATGCTCCTTTCCACACTTACCACACCTCCTTGATCCCACTCCCGATGTGGCCACGCGGTGGTCATCCACCCATGCCTTTTTGTTACCCGTCGAGGCATCACCCCGACCAAACCTCCTCCCATTCTCGTTCCGATCACCACCACCCTTCTTACTCACTTCAGTCACCACCACCTCCCGCTTGTCATACAGCCTCCCTGCCAAATCAACCGCCGACCTAAACGTGCTTGGTCGGGCGGCGATCATATGCCGGCGAACATCCACCGGTAAACCCTGAATGTACCTCTTGATTTTCCGAGACAGAGGCGTCACCTGATTAGGCATGAGTTGTGCCATTTCATTAAACTTGGTGGTATACTACTGGTGTGTCATGGTTCCAGCCTCCAACTGCAGAAACTCCCTTTCCAACTTATCCATTTCCCTGTGAGGACAGAACTCCTCAATCACCATCTTTTTCAACTCAGGCCATTTCCTTCTCCCGATTTCCCGATTACCCTCTGCTTGGACAATGTTCTCCCACCAACATAGTGCCGAGTCCACAAATGAATGAGTGGCAAACTTCACCTTCTCATCTTCCCGACACTCGCTGATGTCGAGAACGGCCTCCATCTCTCTCACCCATCGGTGAGCAGCGGTAACATTGCCATTACCGTCAAAAGTAGAGGGATTGCATCTCATAAATACCTCGTAGTTACATCCTCGCACTGCCTCTGGCACAGGCTCTTCTTCTTCCTCTTCATCATCAGACAGGACCGTTTCAGGATCTGGGTGTTCCCGTGCTCCAGAGGATCTGATTCTTTCTTTTCTTTCCCCTTCTCGTACAGCCTTAATAACTTCAGTCACCACAGACGGTAAGATTGTCTGCATGACCTGATGGACTTCTTCTACAACAGCCTTCTTTACTGAGGCTCTCAGATTGGCGCTTTCGTCGCCACCCTCCGGATGGGGGTCTCTGGTTCTTCATGACCACCCTCTCAACTCTGGGTCTCCCTCTCTGGGTCGCGGTTCAGCACCATGACCTCCACCCCTAGAAGCTTTCGAAGATCTACCTCCGGCCATCACACGCACACTGAAAGATTCAAACACCAACACGGTCATTCAAGGGAACAGCTCAGTTTATGTCAAGTATAGTAAGTCCCTAATTACAGTGGCCAGTTGTGATTAGCCACTTACTTTACTCTTCATACCCCAAGTATTACCTGTCTTGACTACATCAGGTGTTAAATCTACATACAACACATAACACATACCATGTGCACATAAAACCGGTTAACTTTACGAAAATACCTGAAGGCACGCAGCTACTCAGATTGGCATCCCATTCCCTTTCCATCCCATTCTCAGTTTAAGATTAGATTTATTTTGAAAAGTTACCCATTTCACTTAAACTTTGGCTCTAATACCAACTTGTAAGGCCTCGTTCCCGGGACGCTTACAGCTGGGTTCTCATCGCACATAAAACGTATAATTGCATTTGTATTTCACAAATCGCAGCGGAAAACTAAAACAATCTTTCATTTCCACGTAAATGCTTTTGCAAGTTAATACAACATTCATTACAAAATAGCTTGTTCGCATTACAATGCAAAAACATTAATAAAAAGAATGCCATCCCAAAAGAGCTGAGTAGCTTCACGGTGTGCCATCCTCAGCAAACATTACCTCCCAACTGGAAAACATATAAAAAGTCAGCATTGCTGAGTGAGTTCTAGTTTTATTACAAAACATACTTTACTTTCATATAAAACCATTCGTTACTTTTACATGATCACACATCGTACGTACACATAGATAATATCATTATTATCTTCTTCATTCGTTCATTCGTTCATTCGTTCTTTATGACTTTACTTGCGCATCGGACATCATCCGTACCAATACCCTGTGCTACACCCCTATTAGTCGTAGCTACCGGGCCGAAGTCAATAAATGACAGCTAAACGTATGCCACGGTACTAGGAGTAACCATCAGTCTTAGCTACTGGGTCGAAGTCAATAAATGAACAGCTAAACATATGCCACTGTACTAGGGATGAGCGGTAGAGGTTCTACATTAAGGGTCAATCACAAAGAAGGACTCGTTATCCGATGCGTGCAAGACGTTTCATTTGTTCATTAATGCATGCATTCATCATCATGTTCCTCTTTCATTATCTTTCACTTTACGTTACATATACTTCATTCATTCCTCATAATAAGTAAAGCCATAGGAAAGATATTATACATCATACTAAGGAACATTAACATGCATTCACATCACATCATACATGGCAACATCATACATACATAACATGCAACATCATCATCTCTATGCCCTACATGCTGCTAAGGCCATATGTGCTATCTTACATGCTCTTACGGGAAACTTTTACGTCAGAATTTACATCTGCACTTTCCCCCGAAAGTAAGAAGTCAATCTATACCTTCCTCGGTACAACAGCCCTATTCGGGCGTATGGACACCCTTTAGTCGCATGGCCTCCATGCGACTGAACATCATGCGATTGAACTCAAGCAGATGAACATTTAGGCGAATGAACATCCAGTCGTGCGAATGGACAATGCGGATGGACCTCATGCGAATGGGATTAATACGGATGAGCACTTATGCGACTGGTCCTTCAGTCGCACGACCTTCATGCGACTGGCCTTTCAATTGTGCGAATGGACCTTCAATTGTGCGAATGGACCTTCAATTGTGCGAATGGACCCCAATCTCACCCTAATTGGCCGTATTGCCTCCAGTCGGTCGCCTAGCCCTAACTGATGCAGAATGCAGTTCATGCCGACTGCAGCCGAGGGTTTTCGGCCTCCAAACTCATCTAAACTAATTTCAAGCCTAAATCGACCATCCTAAACCTTAGGAATGCATACCATAACACCATACAAGCACACACACGCCCGGAAACATACACGAAACGCGTCACACACATCACACCCAAATGGGTCGAACACATACACATACAAAAACGGGTTTTTATGCTTTCCTGCCCCAAAATTGTTTGAAAACAAGTAAAAGTGGGGTTCTAGAACTCACAAAACGAGCACAACGTTAAGGGCTTCGATTTGGCTTGCTTCAAGATGATTTTGGCGACCCGAACCGGCACTTTTCCTCTTTTTCTCTTCTTTCTCTCTTCTCCCCTTTCTTTGGTTGATTTGTGAGTGTGGGGGAGAGGGTAAGGGCTGCCCTCTCCCTTATATACTTCCCCTCACCCGACTTTCTTTCGTTGGCAAGTTTGGTCCCTCGACTTTTGGACTTTATTTTCTTTTCTTTCTTCACCGGCTTCAAAATAATAAATATTCGGGTGTTACAAATAACATTCTAGGGTTCTTGAGGTTTTGGAGTTCATTAAAACTGTTTCGTTTTAAGATTTTTTTACTGCTCTTTACCAAGGCTTCGGCCCTTGGTCCACTGGTCACTCACCTGTTTCACAACTTGGAGGTCCTGGGTTCGAACCCGGGCAACCTCAATTATTATTTTGGTGTTTTTCTAGCTTTAAAAACACATAAATTTTCTGAAAAATTATAAAAATCAATTTTGAAACCATTATTTATTTTTAAAGTCACTTAATTATTTTCTGTAAAGTTATTTCTTTAAAATAGTTTAATATTTTTATAAAATAGTTT
This sequence comes from Flaveria trinervia, assembly GCA_025506515.1. Classification (NCBI taxonomy): domain Eukaryota; kingdom Viridiplantae; phylum Streptophyta; class Magnoliopsida; order Asterales; family Asteraceae; genus Flaveria; species Flaveria trinervia. The sequence continues at coordinate 38,977 of JACCIX010001197.1, read as the reverse complement.
TATGGATGTTATATTTAATTTAATTTTAAAAATAAGACTCTAAGTTATGATTTAAATCATAAAATTTTTTATTGGTTTAATCATCGCTTTAAGTTATTAAATAAATCATGGTTATTTCAATTAAATATAAGAACCTATTTATACTTTGTGTATAAGTTTTGTCAATTATTATAAATGATATAAATTCATGTTAGATTACTTAATTGGTATAGTTTTGATTCTTCAATTTAAAATAAACGTGTTTTCATCGTTAACCGTTATTTGTCAAAACTTCAAATCTTCCCTTGAAACCCTAGATCACGTCTAAACGTTCACGCTATTGTTGAACTTAATTTTTGAATAAATACGTTTAGGTGACTTGAAAAAAAGGAGATCATCGGAGCATCGTTTATTTCTTATTAATCATCAAATATATACTTATTTGATCATGTGAGTATTTTTATACCCATTTTATATTATTACACTTATGGGGTGAAACATGTTACATTATAAACTTTGCACTTGTAAACACGTTTCATTCTTGTAAACACCGTTCTCTGGACTTGAAGACTCGAAATTAACGGAGGGCTTTTCATCATGGAGTCACCTAGAAGCTACCTATACAACGAATTTGATTATCATCATCGCTGGAACATTAGACAAGTGTTACGTTGTCGCGACCTTTACTTCATCTGTTCTGGTGGTTTACACTTCTAACACCGGGAAATTAAAATCACCTACATACTCGACTTTACATGGGGAATGAAAGCCCCATGATCATTGGCTTTAACAACAACGAATTGACCTTCAATTTGTTGCAAAATTTGTCTAAAGTTCTTGAGGTTTTGGAGTTCATTAAAACTGTTTACTTTTAAGATTTAATTATTGCTCTTTACCAAGGCTTCGGCCCTTGGTCCACTGGTCACTCACCCGTTTCACAACTTGGAGGTCCCGGGTTTGAACCCGGGCAACCTCAATTATATTTTTGGGTTTTTCTAGCTTTAACAAAACATAATATTTCTGAAGAATTAAAAAAAATCAATTTTGAAAACATTATTTATTTTTAAAGTCACTTAATTATTTTCTGTAAATTTATTTCTTTAAAATTGTTTAATGTTTTTATAAAATACTATTATGGATGTTACATTTAATTTAATTTTATAAAATAAGACTCTAAATTATGTTTTAAATCATAAAATTTTTATTGGTTCAAACATCGCTTTAACTTATTGAATAAATCATGGTTATTTCAAATAAATATAAGAACGTATTTATACTTTGTGTTTAAGTTTTGTCAACTATTATAAATGATTTAAATTCTTGTTAAATTACTTAATTGGTATAATTGTGATTCTTCAAATTAAAATAAACGTGTTTTCATTGTTAACTGTTATTTGTCAACACTCCAAATCTTCCCTTGAAACCCTAGATCACGTCTAAACGTTAACGCTATTGTTGAACTTAATTTTGGAATAAATACGTTTAGGTGACTTGTGAAAAAAGGAGATCGTCGGAGCATCGTTTATTTCTTATTAATCATCCAATATATACTTATTTGATCATGTGAGTATTTTTATACCCTTTTTTATATTTTTACATTTATTGGGTGAAACTTGTTACATTGTAAACTTTGCACTTGTAAACACGTTTGATTCTTGTAAACACCATTCTCCGGTGTAAGGCCCCGTTCCCGGGACGCTTACAGTATGGTTCTCATCGCACATAAAACGTATAATTACATTTGTAATTCATAAAATCGCCAGCGGAAAACTAAACAATCTTTCATCTCCATGTAAATGCTTTTGCAAATTAATACAACATTCATTACAAAATAGCTTGTTCGCATTACAATGCAAAAACATTAATCAAAAGAATACCATCCCAAGGAGCTGAGTAGTCGCCCGTGCCATCTTCAGCAATCATTACCTGCCAACTGGAAACACATCAAAGTTAGCGTTGTTGAGTGAGTTCTAGTTTTATAAATAAAACATACTTTACTTTACACTCGTTCGCGATCATACATCATACGTACATACAGATAATATCAGTATTATCTTCATCATTTCATTCATTAACTTTGCTCATTCAACGTGTTACATTATCGTTCACTTCTCTATCTAGATCCGGTCAGACTTTACCCTCTTCGTGGCACTCAGCCATGATTACTGAGGTCGAATGACCAAGATCGTGTTCTGTACATTATTCCGATAATTCATTTACGTTCATTCATACTTCGTTCTTTCATACAGAATCTTTCGTTCATTTATACTTTCGTTCCTTCGAGTCTGTTGCGACAACAGGGTTGCTCACCTCATTAACAATCCCAACGACTTCGCGCTATCCGAGTCTGTTGCAACAAGAGGGTTGCTCACCTCATTGCCATTCTCATCGATGGAACGCTATCCGAGTCTCTTGCAACCATCGAGTTGCTCACCTCATATATGTGCTTGCAAGTCTTTCCTTCGTTCGTTCATCATTCAATAATGCATGCATTCTTACTTTATGTTCCCCTTTCATTATCTTTCAGTTTACGTTACATAATACTTCGTTCATTCATTAACATGACACGTAAAGCCACAAGAAAGATACACATACATCATAATAAGGAACATATGATACACGTTCATCATCATACAGGGCAAGCATAAACATGCAACTTCATCATCATCATGCCCAACATGCTCTCTAAGACCCCAATCGTCATCTTACATGCTCTTACAGGAACCTTTACGTCAAAACTTACATCTGCACTTTTCCCCAAAAGTCAAAAGTCAAACTACACTTTCCACGGGTGCGACAGCCCTATTCGGGCGTGTGGACACCCTTCAGTCGCATGGCCTCCATGCGACTTAGGCCATGCGACTGAACATCATGCGAATGAACTAATACGGATGAACACCTATGCGAATGAACATCCAGTCGTGCGAATGGGCAATGCGGATGGACCTCATGCGAATGGGCAATGCGGATGGACCTCATGTGAATGGGATTAATGCGAATGAGCACTTATGCGACTGGACCTTCAATCGCATGACCTCCATGCGACTGGCCTTTCAATCATGCGAATGGACCTTCAATCATGCGAATGGACCCCAATCGTGCGAATGGACCCCAATCGCACCCTAATCGGTCGTATGGTCTCCATTCGGCCTCCAGTCGGTCGCCTAGCCCTTGCTGATGCGGAATGCAGTTCATCCCGACTGCAGTCGAGGGTTTTCGGCCTCCAAACTCATCTAAACCCATTTTAAGCCCAAATCGACCATCCTAAACCTTAGGGATGCATACCACAACACCATTCAAGCATACACAAGTTCACAATCAAGCCACAAACGCATCATACATACACATACACATACACAAACGGGTCAACATACACACACTCAAAAACCCGATTTCAGATGTTTCCAGCCCCAAAATCGTTAGAAAACAAGTAAAGGTGGGGTTCTAGAACTCACATAAACGACCACGACGAGTAGAGCTTTGGTTTGACTCGTTTCTTACCAACTTTGGCTACTCGAACCAACCCGAACCAACACTTTTCCTCTTTTTCTCTTCTTTCTCTCTTCTCCACTTTCTTTGGCTGATTTGTGAGTGTGGGGGAGAGGGTAAGGGCTGCCCTTTCCCTTATATACTCCCACTCACCCGACTTTCTTTCGTTGGCGAGTTTGATCCCTCGACTTTGGACTTTATTTCTTTTCTTCTTTAGTCGGCTTCAAAATAAATGAATAAATAATCAGATGTTACAAATCCACCCCCTTAAATAGGTTTCGTCCCCGAAACCTGTTATTCGTCGAACAGACGTGGATAATGCTGTCTCATTTCTTCCTCAGTCTCCCACGTTGACTCGGATCCCTTCCTGTGTTTCCACTGTACACGCACAAGAGGAACCACTTTATTCCTTAGCCTTTTCTCCTTTAAGTCGATGATTGCCACTGGTTGTTCCACATAATTGAGCCGTTCATCTACTTCGATATCTTCCAATGGGACAATCATATCTTCATCTGCTAAGCACTTCCTTAGATGAGATACGTGGAATGTTGGGTGAATTCCATTTAACTCATCTGGTAACTCCAGTCTATGGGCCACCTCTCCTACTCGAGCAATGATTCGGAAAGGGCCTATATACCTTGGGCTCAACTTGCCCCGCTTTCTGAATCGGATAATACCCTTCCAAGGTGAGACCTTCAACATAACCCGGTTACCCACCTGGAACTCCATCGGCCTGCGTCGTTTATCAGCATACAACTTCTATCTATCTTTGGCTGCCTTCATAAAGGCTTTGATCTTTTCAATCTTCTCAGTCGTAACCTCAATTACATCGACGCTCCCCAATTCCTTCTGACCAATGTCACCCCAACAAACGGGCGTTCTGCATCTCCTACCGTATAGCATCTCATATGGTGGCATACCAATACTGGCATGATAGTTGTTGTTGTAGGAGAATTCGGCTAACGGTAACTGGTCATCCCAACTTCCACCAAAATCAATCACACATGCTCGAAGCATGTCTTCCAATGTCTGAATGGTCCTTTCTGACTGACCATCGGTTTGGGGATGATAAGCCGTGCTAATATGTAACCTCGTCCCCATAGCGTCATGGAATTTCTTCTAAAATTTTGATGTAAACTGAGTGTCGCGATCAGACACAATAGACACCGGCACACCATGACGAGTTACAATTTCCCTGATGAACAGATCAGCCAACCTCTCAGATGAATACGTCTCGCGGATCGGTAGAAAGTGAGCACTCTTCGTCAGACGATCAACTATCACCCATATGGCATCATACCCCTTCGGAGTACGCGGTAGCTTTGTAATGAAGTCCATGGTGATGTGCTCCCACTTCCATTCCGATATATCCAAAGGTTGGATCTTCCCATACGGCTTTTGATGCTCTGCCTTCACCTGTAAGCAAGTAAGGCACTTACTCACATACTCCACCACGTCACGCTTCATACCCGACCACCAATAATCTTTCTTCATGTCATGGTACATTTTCGTGGCACCAGGATGAATGGAGTATCGAGTCTTGTGAGCTTCATCCATGATCTTCACCCGTAGATCCCCAAAACGAGGAATCCACACACGACCAAATCGGGTACTAACACCGAGTGTGTTTTCACCCAATTCTGCGACCAGACCTCTCATTCTTTCAGGGTTAAGATGAGCTTCTTTCAACGCCTCATCTTGGAACTCTTTGACTTGCTTCATTTCATCGGATGTCTTGATCAACTTATATGCTTTCACCCGAATCGGCTCGGGTCTCTCCTTCCGGCTAAGGGCGTCAGCCACTACATTGGCCTTGCCCGGATAGTAGTGGATCTCACAATCATAATCCTTTATAAGCTCCAACCACCTCCTCTGCCTCATGTTCAGATCCTTTTGCTCGAAGAAGTATTTCAAGCTCTTATGGTCTGTGAATATGGTGCACTTCGTCCTGTAGAGATAGTGCCTCCAAATCTTTAGTGCAAAGACCACGGCTGCTAGCTCCAAGTCATGAGTGGGATAATTAACCTCATGAATTTCAACTGTCGGGATGCATAGGCTATAACCTTCCCTCTCTGCATTAACACACACCCCAACCCTGAGTAGGAAGCATCAGAATAAACCATGAGATCTTCGCTTCCATCGGGTAATGACAAGACAGGAGCTTGAGTCAGTCTTGCCTTCAGCTCTTCGAACGCCTTCTCTTAAGCTTGACCCCATACAAACTTCACATCCTTTCGGGTCAACTTAGTTAGTCGAGAAGCAATCTTAGAGAAGTCTTGAATGAAACTCCTATTGTAGCCCGCCAAACCTAAGAAACTACGGATCTCGGATGGCGTCTTTGGTGACCTCCATTTCATAACCGCCTCCACTTTCGCCGGGCCACCATAATCCCGTCGGGATTCACCACATGACCCAAGAACTGAACTTTGCGCAACCAGAACGCGCACTTGGAGAATTTAGCATACAATTTCTCCCTTCTCAGTGTCTCCAGAACCTCCCGAATATGACCGGCATGCTCAATCTCGCTCTTCGAATAAATCAGGATATCATCAATAAACACAATCACTGATTTATCCAACATAGGCCAACACACATGGTTCATCAGATCCATAAAAGCAGCTAGCGCATTGGTCAAACCAAAAGACATGACCAGAAACTCGTAATGACCATAGCGCGTGCGGAAAGCTGTTTTAGGGATATCTTGCTCCTTCACCTTCAACTGATGATAGCCAGATCGAAGATCTATCCTTGAAAACCAACTGGCACCCTCATGCTCATCGAACAAATCATCTATTCTCGGTAAGGGGTATCGGTTCTTCACTGTCAACTTGTTCAGCTCGCGGTAGTCAATGCACATCCTCATACTACCATCCTTCTTCTTTACAAACAAGACCGGAGCACCCCCAAGGAGAGATACTCGGTCTAATGAAACCCTTATCAAGCAACTCTTGCAATTGTTCCATCAACTCTTTCATCTCCATCGGAGCTAACCGATATGGTGCCTTGGCAACAGGTTGGGCACCCAGTATCAGATTAATCTGAAATTCAATTTCTCTGTAAGGGGGTACCCCTGGTAAATATTCTGGGAACACGTCTGGAAAGTCATACACAACCGGTACATCAGACAGTTGTGGTGTTGGTGCATCTACATCCTTTACATAAGCCAAGTAGGCGCTACATCCACACCTCATACAATTTCCCGCTACCGCCATTGAGATCACCTTCGAGATCATCGTGACTCGATCACCATAAACCGTTACCAAACTTCCGTCAGGCGCTGCCAAACGAATCATCTCCTTGCGACACACAATGTTTGCCTCGAAGTCCGCCAACCAATCCATCCCAAGAACCAATTGAAACCACCCAAGGTCATCACAAATGGTCTAACAGGAAACTTATGACCCTCAAGTTCCATATCATAATTCTCTATCATCTCAGAAATCCTGGTAGACTTACCTATGGCAGTTTCTACATCAAAGGGCGCATCAACACGTCTACTACTAACAGGCAGCTTAGCACAGAAAGCAACAGAAATAAAACTCCTACTAGCACCAGAATCAAATAGCACAGAAGCTAAAGTTTGGTTCACGAGAAACGTACCGGACACGACATCAGGGTCTGTCCTAGCTTCCTCCTGTGTCATGGTAAATGTCCTGGCGCTCGCCCTCGGTCCTTCACCTCCAGTTCTCTTCATCCCAGAACTCTCAGCCTTCGACTTCTTATAATCCTTACTTACGTGACCCTCTTCACCATAGTTATAGCACCGGACTATACGACAGTCCCTTGCCAGCCCCACCTTCCCACATTTGAAGCTCAAGTTTGACCCAAACCTACATTCCCCACTGTGCTCCCTTCCACACTTGCCACACCTTTTCACCCCCGCACTTGATGTGACCATACGGCGATCATCCGTTCGTGCCTTCTTATTACCCGTCCAGGCATCACCCCGACCAAACCTCTTCCCCCGCCAATTTTGATCACCACCACTCTTCTTGCCACCCTCAGTCACCACCACCGTTCTCTCATCGTACAATCTCCCTGCCAAATCCACCGCCTACCTAAACGTACTCGGCCGGGCAACTATCATGTGCCTACGAATATCCACTGGCAAACCCTGAATATACCTTTTAATCTTTCGTGACAAGGGTGTCACCTGATCCGGCACTAGACGTGCCATCTCGTTGAATTTAGTGGTGTACTGCTGGTGCGTCATAGTTCCCGCCTCCAGTTGCAAGAACTCCCTTTCGACCTTGTCCATTTTCCGATAAGGACAAAATTCCTCAATCACCAACTTTCTTAGCTCAGGCCATTTCATTTTCCCAATGGCCCTACCACCCTCAGCTTGGACAATGTTGTCCCACCAGCATAGAGCTGAATCCACAAAAGAGTGGGTAGCAAACTTCACATTCTGTTCCTCTTGGCACTCGCTGATATCAAGAACAACCTCCATTTCCCTCACCCACCGGTGAGCAGCTGCAACAGTGCCATTTCCATCGAAAGTAGGGGGCATGCATCTCATAAAAGCCCCATAATTGCATCCTCGTGCCGTCTCCGGCGCAGGCTCTTCTTCTTCCTCTTCGTCATCAGATAGAACCGTTTCTGGCTCTCGTTGTTCCCGTTCTCCAAAGTATCTGTTTCTTTATTTTCTTTCCCCTTCTCGTACAGCCTTAATAACTTGAGTCACCATAGACGGTAAGATTGTCTGCATGACGTGATTGTAAGGCCCTGTTCCCGGGACGCTTACAGCTGGGTTCTCATCGCATATAAAACATATAATTACATTAGTATTTAATAAATCGCAGCGGAAAACTAAAACAAACCTTCATTTCCTTGTAAATGCTTTTGCAAACTAATACAACATTCGTTACAAAAATCGTTTGTTCGCATTACAATGCAAAAACATTAATCAAAAGAATGCCATCCCAAAAGAGCTGAGTAGTCGCCCGTGCCATCCTCAGCAATCATTACCTGCCAACTGGAAACACATCAAAGTCAGCGTTGCTGAGTGAGTTCTAGTTTTATAAATAAAACATACTTTACTTTCATATAAAACCGTTCGTACTTTTACATGATCACACATCATACGTACACATAGATAGTATCATTATTATCTTCCTTCATTTGTTCATTCCTTCTTTCATTACCTTACTTGCGCATCGGACATCATCCCGAACCAATACCATGTGCTACACCCCGGTTAGTCGTAGCTACCGGGCCGAAGTCAACGAATGACAGCTAAACGTATGCCGCGGTACTAGGAGTAACCGTCAGTCTTAGCTACTGGGCCGAAGTCAACGAATGACAGCTAAACGTATGCCGCAGTACTAGGGGTGAGCGGTAGAGGTCCTACATTTGGGGTCAATCACCAAGAGGGACCCCGTATCCGATGTGTGCAAGACGTTCATTCGTTCATCATGTTCCTCTTCCTTTATCTTTCACTTTACGTTACATAATACTTCGTTCATTCATCATAAGAAGTAAAGCCACAGGAAAGATATTATACATCGCATAAGGAACATAAACATGCATCAACGTCACATCATACATGGCAACATCATACATACATAAAGTGCAACATCATCATCATCGTCATGCCCAACATGCTTCTAAAACCTCGATCGCCATCTTAAAAACTCTTATAGGAACCTTTACATTAACACTTACATCTGCACTTTCCCCCGAAAGTCAGAAGTCAATCTACACCTTCCTCGGGTTCAACAGCCCTATTCGGGCGTATGGACACCCTTCAATCGCATGGCCTCCATGCGACTAAGCATCATGCGATTGAACGAATACGGATGAACACCTATGCGAATGAACATCCAGTCGTGCGAATGGACCCTCAGTCGCATGACCCCCATGCGACTGGCCCTCCAGTCGTGCGACTGGACCCCAGTCGTGCGAATGGACCCCAGTCGTGCGAATGGACCCCAGTCGTGCGAATGGACCCCAGTCGTGCGAATGGACCCCAGTCGTGGGAATGGACCCCAGTCGTGCGAATGGACCCCAATCGCGCCCTAATCGGCCGTATGGCCTCCATTCGGCCTCCAGTCGGTCGCCTAGCCCTAACTGATGCAGATGCAGTTCAACCCGACTGCAGCCGAGGGTTTTCGGCCTCCAAACTCATCTAAACCCATTTTAAGCCTAAATCGACCATCCTAAACCTTAGGGATGCATACCATAACATCATTCAAACACAACCAAGCAAGAAATCAAGTCACAATCGCGTCATACACATACTCACACGCATACATACGGGTTTTCACCCAAAACGCGAAAAAGAGTTTTCAGATGTATTCCAGCCCCAAAATCGTTTGAAAACAAGTAAAAGAGGGGTCCTAGAACTCACCTAACGAGCACAACGACAAGAGCTTCGATTCGGCTTGCTTCACGATGATTTTGGCGACCCGAATCGACCCGAACCAACACTTTTTCCTCTTTTTCTCCTCTTCTTTCTCTCTTCTCCCTTTATGAAGCTGAAATGTGGATGTGGGGAGAGTGGGCTGCCCTCTCCCTACATTTATCACCACATTCCCAACTTTTCTTCGTTGGCGGGTTTGGTCCCTCGACTTTTGGACTTTATTTTCTTTTCTTTCTTCACCGGCTTCAAAATAATAAATATCCGGTGTTACAGTGATGGACTTCTTCTACGACAACCTCCTTTACTGAGGCTCTCAGATTGGCGCTTTCGTCGCCACCCTCTCGATGATGGGTCTCTGGTTCTTCATGAACCACTTTCCCCACTCTAGGTCTCCCTCTCTTGGGTCGCGGTTTAGCACCATGACCTCCACCCCGTGAAGCTTTCGAAGATCTACCTCCGGCCATCACACGCACACTCAAAGATTCAAACACCAACACAGTCATTCAAGGGAAAGCTCAGTTTATGTTAAGTATAGTAAGTCCCTAATTACAGTGGCCAGTTGTGATTAGCCACTTACTTTACTCTTCACACCCCAAGCATTACCTGTCCTGATTACATGAGTATTTAAATCCACATACAACACATAACACATACCATGCGCACATAAAACCGGTTAACTTTACGAAAATACCTGATGGCATGCAGCTACTCATATTGGCATCCCATTCCCTTTCCATCCCATTCTCAGTTTAAGTAAAGGTTTATTTTGAATATTTACCCATTTCACTTAAACTTTGGCTCTGATACCAACTTGTAAGGCCCTGTTCCCGGGACGCTTACAGTTGGGTTCTCATCGCACATAAAACGTATAATTACATTTGTATTTCATAAAATCGCAGCGGAAAACTAAACAATCTTTCATCTCCATGTAAATGCTTTTGCAAACATTCATTACAAAATAGCTAGTTATCATTACAATGCAAAAACATTAAACCAAAGAATGCCATCCCAACGGAGCTGAGTAGTCGCCCGTGCCATCCTCAGCAATCATTACCTGCCAACTGGAAACACATCAAAGTCTGCGTTGCTGAGTGAGTTCTAGTTTTATAAATAAAACATACTTTACCTTACATTCGTTTGCGATCATACATCATACGTACATACAGATAATATCAGTATTATCTTCATCATTTCGTTCATTAACTTTGCTCATTCAACGTGTTACATTGTCATTCACTTCTCTATCTTGATCCGGTCAGACTTTACCCTCTTCGTGGCACTCAGCCACGATTACTAAGGTCGAATGACCAAGATCCTGTTCTGTACATTATTCCGATAATTCATTTACGTTCATTCATACTTCGTTCTTTCATACAAAATCTTTCGTTCATTTATACTTTCGTTCCTTCGAGTCTGTTGCGACAACAGGGTTGCTCACCTGATTAAAAATCCCAACGACTTCGCGCTATCCGAGTCTGTTGCAACCATAGAGTTGCTCACCCCAATTGCCAATTTCAACGATAGCATGCTATCCGAGTCTCCGGCAACCATAGGGTTTCTCACCTCATGGCAACTTCACGATAACGCGCTGTCCGAGTCTGTTGCAACCATAGGGGTGCTCACCTCATTGCAATCTCAAGGATTGCATACCATCCGAGTCTGTTGCAACAACAGGGTTGCTCACCTCATTACCATTCTCATCGATGGCACGCTATCGAATCTCTTGCAACCATCGAGTTGCTCACCTCATATGTGCTTGCAAGACTTTCCTTCGTTCGTTCATCATTCAATAATGCATGCATTCATACTTTATGTTCCCCTTTCATTATCTTTCAGTTTACGTTACATAATACTTCGTTCATTCATTAACATGACACGTAAAGCCACAAGAAAGATACACATACATCATAATAAGGAACATATCATACACGTTCATCATCATACAGGGCAAGCATAAACATGCAACTTCATCATCATGCCCAACATGCTCTCTAAGACCCCAATCGTCATCTTACATGCTCTTACAGGAACTTTACGTCAAAACTTACATCTGCACTTTTCCCCGAAAGTCAGAAGTCAAAACTTACATACTCGACTTTACATGGGGAATGAAAGCCCCATGATCATTGGCTTTAACAACAACGAATTGACCTTCAATTTGGTGCAAAAACGTTCTAGGGTTCTTGAGGTTTTGGAGTTCATTAAAACTGTTTCGTTTTAAGATTTAATTACCGCTCTTTACCAAGGATTCGGCCCTTGGTCCACCGGTCACTCACCCATTTCACAACTTGGAGGTCCGGGTTCGAACCCGGGCAACATCAATTATTTTTTTTGGGTTTTTCCAGCTTTAAAAAACATAAAATTTCTGAAAAATATAAAAATCAATTTTGAAAACATTATTTATTTTTAAAGTTACTTAATTATTTTCTGTAAAGTTATTTCTTTAAAATAGTTTAATATTTTTATAAAATAGTTTTATGGATGTTACATTTAATTTAATTTTATAAAATAAGACTCTAAGTTATTATTTAAATCATAAAAATTTTATTGGTTCAAACATCGCTTTAAATTATTGAATAAATCATGGTTATTTCAAATAAATATAAGAACGTATTTATACTTTGTTTTTAAGTTTTGTCAAATATATAAATGATTTAAATTCATGTTAAATTACTTAATTGGTATAATTTTGATTCTTCAAAATAAAATAAACGTGTTTTCATCGTTAACTCTTATTTGTCAAAACTCCAAATCTTCCCTTGAGACCCTAGATCACGTCTAAATGTTAACGCTATTGTTGAACTTAATTTTGAATAAATACGTTTCGGTTACTTGTAAAAAAGGAGATCGTCGGAGCATCGTTTATCTCTTATTAATCATCCAATATATACTTATTTCATTATGTGAGTATTTTTATACCCCTTTATATTTTTACACTTATGGGGTGAAACATGTTACATTATAAACTTTGCACTTGTAAACACGTTTGATTCTTGTAAACACCGTTCTCCAGACTTCAAGACTCAAAATTAACGGAGGATTTTCGTCTTGGAGTCACCTAGAAGCTACCTATACAACGAATTTGATTATCATCATCGTTGGAACATCAAACAAGTTTTACGTGGTCGCGACCTTTACATCATATGTTCTTGTGGTTAACACTTCAACACCGGGTAATTAAAATCACCAACATACTCGACTTTACATGGAGACTGAAAGCCCCATGATCATTGGCTTTAACAACAACGAATTGACCTTCAATTTGTTGCAAATTTGTGCCAGGGTTCTTGAGGTTTTGGAATTTAATAAAACTATTTCGTTTTAAGATTAATTATTGCTCTATACCAAGGCTTTGACCCTTGGTCCACTGGTCACTCACCCGTTTCACAACTTGGAGGTCCCGTGTTTTCAAACCTGGGAAACCTCAATTATTTTTTGGGTTTTTCTAGCTATAAAAAACATAAAATTTCTGAAAAATTATAAAAATCAATTTTGAAAACATAATTTATTTTTAAAGTCACTTAATTATTTTCTGTAAATTTATTTCTTTAAAATTGTTTAATATTTTTATAAAATAGTTTTATGGATGTTACATTTAATTTATTTTTAAAATAAGATTCTAAATTATGATTTAAATCATAAAATTTTTATTGGTTCAAACATCGCTTTAACTTATTGAATAAATCATGGTTATTTCAAATAAATATAAGAACGTATTTATACTTTGTGTTTAAGTTTTGTCAAATATTATAAATGATTTAAATTCATGTTAAATTACTTAATTGGTATAATTTTGATTCTTCAAATTAAAATAAACGTGTTTTCATCGTTAACAGTTATTCGTCAAAACTCCAAATCTTCCCTTGAAACCCTAGATCACGTTTAAACGTTAACGCTATTGTTGAACTTAATTTTTGAACAAATAGGTTTAGGTGACTTGAAAAAAGGAGATCGTCGGAGCATCGTTTATTTCTTATTAATCATGTAATATATACTTATTTGATCATGTGTAAGGCCCCGTTCCCGGGATGCTTACAGCTGGGTTCTCATCGCACATAAAACATATAATTACATTTGTGTTTCATGAATCGCAGCGGAAAACTAAAACAATCTTTCATTTCCATGTAAATGCTTTTGCAAGTTAATACAACATTCATTACAAAATAGCTTGTTCGCATTACAATGCAAAAACATTAATCAAAAGAATGCCATCCCAAAAGAGCTGAGTAGCTTCACGGTGTGCCATCCTCAGCAACCTTACCTGCCAACTGGAAACACATAAAAGTCAGCTTTGCTGAGTGAGTTCTAGTTTTATAAATAAAACATACTTTACTTTCATATAAAACCATTCGTTACTTTTACATGATCACACATCGTACGTACACATAGATAATATCATTATTATCTTCTTCATTCATTCATTCGTTCATTCGTTCTTTATGACTTTACTTGCGCATCGGACATCATCCGTACCAATACCCTGTGCTACACCCCGGTTAGTCGTAGCTACCGGGCCGAAGTCAATAAATGAACAGCTAAACGTATGCCACAGTACTAGGAGTAACCATCAGTCTTAGCTACTGGCCGAAGTCAATAAATGAACAGCTAAACGTATGCCACAGTACTAGGGGTGAGCGGTAGAGGTTCTACATTAAGGGTCAATCACAAAGAAGGACCCGTTATCCGATGCTTGCAAGACTTCTTTCATTCGTTCATTAATGCATGCATTCAACATCGTGTTCCTCTTTCATTGTCTTTCACTTTTCGTTACATATAATACTTCGTTCATTCCTCATAATAAGTAAAGCCATAGGAAAGATACTATACATCATACTAAGGAACATAAACATACACTCATGCATCATCATACATTGCATCATACATTTATAACATACATCATGCATAATCATGCAACATCATCAACATCATACATGCCCAACATAACATCTAGGACCTTAAAAGTCCATATTCCTAACCCTCAGAACCACCCAAGTCAAGGCTTACATCACACCTTTCCTTCAAACCTGAAATATTCTAAGTGTTCATCCGCATTGGTTACTATTCATCCGCATTTGTCTAATACTCATCCGCATTTGCCAACACTTAGGCAAAATGCTCATCCGCATTGGCTGTACTCATCCGCATTGGTTACAGTCATCTGCAGTGACTTACTTTGTTCATCCGCATTGGCTATACTTAGCCAAATGCTCATCCGCATTGGTACAGTCATCCGCATTGACTTACTTTGTTCATCCGCATTGGCTATACTTAGCCAAATGCTCATCCGCATTTGTACAGTCATCTGCATTGACTTACTTTGTTCATCCGCATTGGCTATACTTAGCCAAATGCTCATCCGTATTGGTACAGTCATCCGCATTGACTTACTTTGTTCATCCGCATTGGCTATACTTAGCCAAATGCTGATCCGCATTGGTACAGTCATCCGCATTGGGTCGCCGCATTTGTCCAGACTTAGTCAAATGCTCATCCGCATTGACTCTTCCCATCCGCATTGGTCTAGACTTGGCCAAATGCTCACCCGCATTGACTATTACTCATCCGCATTGTTTCTAACACTTAGGCCAATTTGAACTTAACCCAATCGGAACTGAAACTGCAGAATCATACTATAACCACTATTTTCATGCTCTAAGCTTAGATCTTACCTTCTAAGCCCTCGGATTCAACATATAACAAGAACATGAACACACATAACATCATAACATCGTCAAACACGCATGAAAAACATACGAGTCCGAGACCCAGATCAGTAATACATATAGATTTGTATTTCCAGCCCCAAAATCATTTGAAAACATGTAAATGAGGGGTTCTAGAACTCACCTTAACAGCTCTTGAGCAGGACTTCTTCCAACTCGTCTGAATTTGAGTTCAACCGCCTAAAAACTCACTTGAATTCACTTCTTCAGCCCTGTTTCTTCCAAAATCCGAATTCTGCACTTTCTCTCTCTAGAATTCTGCTGAATTGAGTTGGTGGGAAAGAAGTGGGCGGCCATGCCGACTTTACACCAACTTTTCAACCCTTTTTGTCCTTGTGGCACTCTTTACCCTTCAACTTGGGTAAAATATCTTCAGTCTCCCACGTTGACTCGGATCCGTTCCTGTGCTTCCACTGTACACGCACAAGAGGAACCACCTTATTTCTCAATCTCTTTTCTTTTTGGTCAATGATCGCCACTGGTTGCTCTACATAGTTGAGCCCTTCGTCTACCTCGATGTCTTCCAGTGGAACAATCATATCTTCATCCGCCAAACATTTTCTTAAGTGAGATACATGGAATGTTGGGTGAATTCCACTTAACTTATCTGGTAGTTCCAATTTATAGGCCACCTCTCCTACTCGAGCAGTGATTCGGAAAGGGCCTATATACCTCGGGCTCAACTTGCCCCTCTTTCTGAACCTTATAATACCTCTCCACGGTGAGACCTTCAACATAACCCGGTCACCCACCTGGAACTCAATTGGCCTACGGCATACGACTTCTGTCTATCTTTGGCTGACTTCATGAAGGCTTTAATCATTTCAAGCTTCTCTGTCGTAGCCTCGATTACCTCGACGCTCCCCAATTCCTTCTGACCAATATCACCCCAACAAACGGGTGTTCTGCATCTCCTACCGTATAGCATCTCATATGGTGGCATACCAATGCTGGCATGATAGCTGTTGTTGTATGAGAATTCAGCTAACGGTAAGTGGTCATCCCAACTTCCACCAAAATCGATCACACATGCCCGGAGCATGTCTTCCAGTGTCTGAATGGTTCTTTCTGACTGACCGTTGGTTTGGGGATGATAAGCCGTGCTAATATGTAACCTCGTCCCCATAGCGTCGTGGAATTTCTTCCAAAATTTAGATGTAAACCGAGTGTCGCGATCGGACACAATAGACACCGGCACACCATGATGAGTTACAATTTCCTTGATGAACAGATCAGCCAACTCTCAGATGAATACGTCTCGCGGATCGGTAGAAAGTGAGCACTCTTCGCCAAACGATCAACTATCACCCATATGGCATCATACCCTTTCGGGGTACACGGCAGCTTTGTAATGAAATCCATGGTGATGTGCTCCCACTTCCATTCCGGTATATCCAAAGGTTGGATCTTCCCATACGGCTTTTGGTGCTCGGCCTTCACCTGTAAGCAAGTAAGGCACTTACTCACATACTCCATCACGTCGCGCTTCATACCCGGCCACCAATAATCTTTCTTCATATCATGGTACATTTTCGTGGCACCAGGATGAATGGAGTATCGAGTCTTATGAGCTTCATCCATTATCTTCACCCGTAGATCCCCAAAACGAGGAATCCACACACGACCGAATCGTGCTCTAACACCGAGTGTGTTTTCACCCAATTCCCCAACCACACCTCTCATTCTTTCTGAATTAAGATGATCTTCTTTCAATGCCTCATCTTGAAACTCCTTGATTTGCTTCATCACATCACAGGTCATGATTAGTTGACAAGCTTTCACCCGAATCGGTTCGGGCCTTTCCTTTCGGCTAAGGGCATCCGCCACCACATTATCTTTGCCCGGATGGTAATGGATCTCGCAATCATAATCCTTTATAAGCTCCAACCATCGCCTCTGCCTCATGTTCAGGTCTTTTTGCTCGATGAAGTACTTCAGACTCTTGTGGTCAGTGAATATGGTGCACTTCGTCCCGTAGAGATAGTGCCTCCAAATCTTTAACGCAAAGAGCACGGCTGCTAGCTCCAAGTCATGAGTGGGATAATTAACCTCATGAACTTTCAACTGCCGGGATGCGTAGGCTATAACCTTCCCTCTCCGCATTAACACACACCCCAACCCTGAGTAGGAAGCATCAGAATAAACCACCAGATCTTCGCTTCCATCGGGTAATGACAGAATAGGAGCTTGAGTCATGTAAGGCCCCGTTCCCGGGACGCTTACAGCTGGGTTCTCATCGCACATAAAACATATAGTTACATTTGTATTTAATAATCGCAGCGGAAAACTAAAACAAACTTTCATTCCATGTAAATGCTTTTGCAAACTAATACAACATTCATTACAAAAATAGTTTGTTCGCATTACAATGCAAAAACATTAATCAAAAGAATGCCATCCCAAAAGAGCTGAGTAGTCGCCCGTGCCATCCTCAGCAATCATTACCTGCCAACTGGAAACACATCAAAGTCAGCGTTGCTGAGTGAGTTCTAGTTTTATAAATAAAACATACATTACTTTCATATAAAACCGTTCGTTACTTTTACATGATCACACATCGTACGTACACATAGATAATATCATTATTATCTTCTTCATTCGTTCATTCATTCTTTCATTACTTTACTTGCGCATCGGACATCATCCATACCAATACCATGTGCTACACCCCGTTAGTCGTAGCTACCGGGCCGAAGTCAACAAATAAACAGCTAAACGTATGCCAGGGTACTAGGAGTAACCATCAGTCTTAGCTACTGGGCCAAAGTCAACAAATGAACAGCTAAACGTATGCCACAGTACTAGGGGTGAGCGGTAGAGGTTCTACATTGAGGGTCAATCACCAAGAAGGACCCATTATCCGATGTGTGCAAGACGTTTCATTCGTTCATTAATACATGCATTCGTTCATCAGGTTCCTCTTTCTTTATCTTTTACTTTACGTTACATAATACTTCGTTCATTCATCATAACAGGTAAAGCCATAGGAAAGATATTATACATCACACTAAGGAACATTAACATGCATCAACATCATATAATACAGGGCAACGTCATACATACATAACATACAACATCATCACCCTCATCATGCCCAACATGCTTTCTAAGACCTCGATCGTCATCAAAATAAACTCTTATGGGAACCTTTATGTCAAAACTTACATCTGCACTTTCCCCCGAAAGTCAGAAGTCAATCTACACCTTCCTCGAGTTCAACAGCCCTATTCGGGCATATGGACACCCTTCAGTCGCATTGCCTCCATGCGACTGAACATCATGCGAATGAACTAATACAGATGAACACCTATGCGAATGAACATCCAGTCGTGCGAATGGACAATGCGGATGAACACCTATGCGAATGAACTATACCGGCATGATAGTTGTTGTTGTATGAGAATTCAGCTAACGGCAGGTGGTCATCCCAACTTCCACCAAAATCGATCACACACGCCCGGAGCATGTCTTCCAGTGTCTGAATGGTCCTTTCTGACTGACCATCAGTCTGGGGATGATAAGCCGTGCTAATATGTAACCTCGTCCCCATAGCATCGTGGAATTTCTTCCAAAATTTAGATGTAAGCGAGTGTCACGATCAGACACAATAGACACCGGCACACCATGACGAGCTACAATTCCTTGATGAACAGATCAGCCAACTTCTCAGATGAATACGTCTCGCGGATCGGTAGAAAATGAGCGCTCTTCGTCAGACGATCAACTATCACCCATATGGCATCATACCCTTTCGGGGTACGTGGCAGCTTCGTAATGAAGTCCATGGTGATGTGCTCCCATTTCCATTCCGGTATATCCGAAGGTTGTATCTTCCCATACGGCTTTTGATGCTCTGCCTTCACCTGTAAGCAAGTAAGGCACTTACTCACATACTCCACCACGTCACGCTTTATACCCAGCCACCAATAATCTTTCTACATGTCATGGTACATTTTCGCGGCACCAGGATGAATGGAGTATCGAGTCAGTCTTGCCTTCAGCTCTTCGAACGCCTTCTCTTGAGCTTGACCCCATTCAAATTTCACATCCTTTCGGGTCAACTTAGTTAGTGGAGAAGCAATCTTAGAGAAGTCTTGGATGAATCTTCTATAGTAGCCCGCCAAGCCCAAGAAACTACGGATCTCGGATGGCGTCTTTGGTGACTTCCATTGCATAACCGCCTCCACCTTCGCCGGTCCACCATTATCCCATCAGGATTCACCACATGACCCAAAGACTGAACTTCGCGCAACCAAAATGCGCACTTGGAGAATTTAGCATACAATTTCTCCCTTCTCAACGTCTCTAGAACCTCTCGAATGTGACGGCATGCTCTACTTCGCTCCTTGAGTAAATCAGGATATCATCAATAAACACAATCACTGATTTATCGAACATAGGCCGACACACACGGTTCATCAGATCCATAAAAGCAGCTGGCGCGTTGGTCAAACCAAGGACATGACAAGAAACTCGTAATGACCATAGCGCGTGCGGAAAGCTGTTTTAGGGATATCGTGTTCCTTTACCTTCAACTGGTGATAGCCAGACCGAAGATCTATTCACGAGAACCAACTAGCACCCTGAAGCTGGTCGAACAAATCATCTATCCTCGGTAAGGGGTAGCGGTTCTTCACTGTCAACTTGTTTATTTCGCGGTAGTCAATGCACATCCTCATACTACCATCCTTCTTCTTTACAAATAGGACCGGAGCACCCCAAGGAGAGATACTCGGTCTAATGAACCCCTTATCAAGCAGCTCTCGCAACTGCTCCATCAACTCTTTCATCTCGGTTGGAGCCAACCGATATGGTGCCTTGGCAACAGGTTAGGCACCCGGTATCAGATCAATCTGAAATTCAATCTCTCTATGAGGTGGCACTCCTGATAAGTCTTCTGGGAACACGTCTGGAAAGTCACACACAACCGGTACATCGGCTAGTTGTGGTGCTGGTGAATCCACATCTTTTACATAGGCCAAGTAAGCACTACATCCATGCCTGATACACTTTCCTGCCACCGCCATTGAGATCACCTTTGGGATCGTAGTAACCCGATCACCATAAACCATTACCAAACTTCCGTCAGGCGCTGTCTACTGAATCATCTTCTTGCGACACAAAATGTTCGCCTCGAAGTCCACATGGTCATCACGAACGGTCTAACATGAAACTTATGACCCTCAAGTTCCACATCACAATTCTCTATCATCTCAGAAATCCTGTTAGACTTACCTATGGCAGTTTCTACATCAAAGGGCGCATCAACACGTCTACTACTAACAGGCAGCTTAGCACAGAAAGCAGCAGAAATAAAATTCCTACTAGCACCCGAATCAAATAACACAGAAGCTAAAGTCTGGTTCACTAGAAATGTACCGGACACAACGTCAGGGTCCGTCCTAGCCTCCTCCTGTGTCATGGTGAACGCCCTGGCGCTCGCCCTTGGTCCATCACTTCCCGTCTTCTTCACCCCTGAACCCTCAGTCCTCGACTTCTTACAATCCCTGCTTATATGACCAGTTTCCCCACAGTTAAAAGATTTGCCCGACATGCAATCCTTCGCCATATGCCCTGTCTTCCCACACTTGAAGCACAAGTTTGACCCAAACCTACATTCCCCGCTGTGCTCCCTTCCACACTTGCCACACCTTTTCGACCCCGCACTTGATGTGACCACACGGCGTTCATCCACCCGTGCCTTTTTGTTACCCATCGGGGCATCACCCCGACCGAACCGTTTCCCGTTCCAGTTCCGATCACCACCACCCTTCCTACTTGCCTCAGTCACCACCACCTCCCGCTCGTCATACAGCCTCTCTGCCAAATCAACTGCCGACCTAAACGTGCTTGGCCGGGCGGCGATCATATGCCGGCGAACATCCACCGGTAAACCCTGAATGTACCTCTTGATTTTCCGAGACAGAGGCGTCACCTGATCAGGCACAAGCCGTGCCATTTCATTAAACTTGGTGGTATACTGCTGGTGTGTCATGGTTCCAGCCTCCAACTGCAGAAACTCCTTTTCCAACTTGTCCATTTCCCGATGAGGACAAAATTCCTCAATCACCAACCTTCTCAGCTGAGGCCATTTCATTTTCCCAATGGCCCTACAACCCTCAGCTTGGACAATGTTGTCCCACCAGCACAGAGCTGAATCCACAAAAGAGTGGGTAGCAAACTTCACCTTTTGGTCCTCTCGGCACTCGCTGATATCGAGAACAGCTTCCATTTCCCTCACCCACCGGTGAGCGGCTGCAGCAGTGCCGTTTCCATCAAAATTAGGGGGCTTGCATCTCATAATAGCCCCATAATTACATCCTCGTGTCGTCTCCGGCGTAGGCTCTTCTTCTTCCTCCTCACCATCAGATAGAACCGTTTCCGGCTCTGGTTGTTCCCGTTCTCCAAAGGATCTGTTTCTTTCTTTTCTTTCCCCTTCTCGTACAACCTTAATAACTTCAGTCACCACAGACGGTAAGATTGTCTGCATGACCTGATGGACTTCTTCTACAACAGCCTCCTTTACTGAGGCTCTCAGATTGGCGCTTTCGTCGCCACCCTCCGGATGAGGGGTCTCTGGTTCTTCATGAATCACCCTCTCAAGTCTGGGTCTCCCTCTCTTAGGTCGCGGTTCAGCACCGTGACCTCCACCCCTAGAAGCTTTCGAAGATCTACCTCCGGCCATCACACGCACACTGAAAGATTCAACACCAACACGGTCATTCAAGGGAACAGCTCAGTTTATGTCAAGTATAGTAAGTCCCTAATTACAGTGGCCAGTTGTGATTAGCCACTTACTTTACTCTTTATACCCCAAGTATTACGTGTCCTAACTACATCAGTATTTAAATCTGCATACAACACATAACACATACCATGCGCACATAAAACCGGTTAACTTAACGAAAATACCTCATGGCACACAGCTACTCAGATTGGCATCCCATTCCCATTCCGTCCCATTCTCAGTTTAAGATTAGATTTATTTTGAAAATTTACCCATTTCACTTAAACTTTGGCTCTGATACCAACTTTTGTAAGGCCCCGTTCCCGGGACGCTTACAGCTGGGTTCTCATCGCACATAAAACATATAATTACATTTGTATTTAATAAATTGCAGCGGAAAACTAAAACAAACTTTCATTTCCATGTAAATGCTTTTGCAAACTAATACAACATTCATTACAAAAATAGTTTGTTCGCATTACAATGCAAAAACATTAATCAAAAGAATGCCATCTCAAAAGAGCTGAGTAGTCGCCCGTGCCATCCTCAACAATCATTACCTGCCATCTGGAAACACATCAAAGTCAGCGTTGCTGAGTGAGTTCTAGTTTTATAAATAAAACATACTTTACTTTCATATAAAACCGTTCGTTACTTTTACATGATCACACATCGTACGTACACATAGATAATATCATTATTATCTTCTTCATTCGTTCATTCGTTCTTTCATTACTTTACTTGCGCATCGGACATCATCCATACCAATACCATGTGCTACACCCCGGTTAGTCGTAGCTACCGGGCCGAAGTCAACAAATGAACAGCTAAACGTATGCCACGGTACTAGGAGTAACCATCAGTCTTAGCTACTGGGCCGATGTCAACAAATGAACAACTAAACGTATGCCACAGTACTAGGGGTGAGCGGTAGAGGTTCTACATTCAGGGTCAATCACCAAGAAGGACCCGTTATCCGATGTGTGGAAGACGTTGCATTCGTTCATTAATACATGCATTCGTTCATCAGGTTCCTCTTTCTTTATCTTTCACTTTACGTTACATAATACTTCGTTCATTCATCATAACAGGTAAAGCCATAGGAAAGATATTATACATCACACTAAGGAACATTAACATGCATCAACATCATATCATACAGGGCAACGTCATACATACATAACATACAACATCATCACCCTCATCATGTCCAACATGCTTTCTAAGACCTCGATCGTCATCAAAAAAACTCTTATGGGAACCTTTACGTCAAAACTTACATTTGCACTTTCCCCCGAAAGTCAGAAGTCAATCTACACCTTCCTCGAGTTCAACAGCCCTATTCGGGCGTATGGACACCCTTCAGTCGCATTGCCTCCATGCGACTGAACATCATGCGAATGAACTAATACAGATGAACACCTATGCGAATGAACATCCAGTCGTGCGAATGGACAATGCGGATGAACACCTATGCGACTGGACCTTCAGTCGTGCGAATGGACCTTCAGTCGTGCGAATGAACCCCAATCGCACCCTAATCGGCCGTATGGCCTCCATTCGGCCTCCAGTCGGTTGCCTAGCCCTAACTGATGCAGAATGCAGTTCAACCCGACTGCAGCCGAGGGTTTTCGGCCTCCAAACTCATCTAAACCCATTTTAAGCCTAAATCGACCATCCTAAACCTTAGGGATGCATACCATAACATTATTCAAGCACAACCAAGCAAGAAATCAAGCCCAAACGGGTCCTACGCATACATACACGCATACATACGGGTTTTCACCCAAAAACGTGAAAAGGGTTTTTAGATGTGTTCCAGCCCCAAAATCATTCAAAAACATGTAAAAGAGGGGTCCTAGAACTCACCTAAACGAGCACAACGACAAGAGCTTCGATTTGGCTTGCTTCACGACGATTTTGGCGACCCGAACCGACTCGAACCAACACTTTTCCTCTTTTTCTCTCTTCTCCTCTCTAAGAACCTGAAATGTGGGGTGTGTGGGTTAGAGTGGGCTGCCCTCTCCCTATTAATATCACCACATTTCCCAACTTTTCTTCGTTGGCGAGTTTGGTCCCTCGACTTTTGGACTTTATTTTCTTTTCTTTTCTTCACCGGCTTCAAAATAATAAATATTCGGGTGTTACAAGTCAGTCTTGCCTTCAGCTCTTCGAACGCCTTCTCTTGAGCTTGACCCCATACAAATTTCACATCCTTTCGGGTCAACTTAGTTAGTGGAGAAGCAATCTTAGAGAAGTCTTGGATGAATCTTCTATAGTAGCCCGCCAAGCCCAAGAAACTACGGATCTCGGATGGCGTCTTTGGTGACCTCCATTGCATAACCGCCTCCACCTTCGCCGGGTCCACCATTATCCCGTCAGGATTCACCACGTGACCCAAAAACTGAACTTCGCGCAACCAAAACGCGCACTTGGAGAATTTAGCATACATTTCTCCCTTCTCAACGTCTTTAGAACCTCTCGAACATGACCGGCATGCTCAATCACGCTCTTCGAATAAATCAGGATATCATCAATAAACACAATCACTGATTTATCCAACATAGGCCGACACACACGGTTCATCAGATCCATAAAAGCAGCTGGCGCGTTGGTCAAACCAAAGGACATGACAAGAAACTCGTAATGACCATAGCGCGTGCGGAAAGCTGTTTTAGGGATATCTTGCTCCTTCACCTTCAACTGATGATAGCCAGACCGAATGTCTATTCTTGAAAACCAACTAGCACCCTGAAGCTGATCGAACAAATCATCCATTCTCGGTAAGGGGTATCGGTTCTTCACTGTCAACTTGTTCAGCTCGCGGTAGTCAATGCACATCCTCATACTACCATCCTTCTTCTTTACAAACAGGACCGAAGCACCCCAAGGAGAGATACTCGGTCTAATGAACCCCTTTTCAAGCAACTCTTGCAACTGTTCCATCAACTCTTTCATCTCCGTCGGAGCCAACCGATACGGTGCTTTGGCAACAGGTTGGGCATCCGGTATCAGATCAATCTGAAATTCAATTTCTTACCCCTGGTAAATCTTCTGGGAACACGTCTGGAAAGTCACACACAACCGGTACATCAGGCAGTTGTGGTGTTGGTACATCTACATCCTTTACATAAGCCAAGTGGGCGCTACATCCACGCCTCATACCCTTTCCCGCCACCGCCATTGAGATCACCTTCGGGATCATAGTAACCCGATCACCATAAACCGTTACCAAACTTCCATCAGGCGCTGTCAACCGAATCATCTTCGTGCGACACACAATGTTCGCCTCGAAGTCCGCTAACCAATCCATCCCAAGAACCAAATAAAAACCACCCAAGGTCATCACGAACGGTCTAACAGGAAACTTGTGACCTTCTAACTCCACCTCACAGTTTTCTATCATCTCCAAAATCCTGGTAGACTTACCTATGGCAGTTTCTACCTCAAAGGGTGCATTAACACGCCTACTACTAAGAGGCAGCTTAGCACAGAAAGTAGCAGAAATAAAACTCCTACTAGCACCAGAATCAAATAACACAGAAGCTAAAGTTTGGTTCACGAGAAACGTACAGGACACGACATCAGGGCCTGTCCTAGCTTCCTCCTATGTCATAGTGAATGCCCTGGCGCTCGCCCTCGGTCCTTCACTTCCCGTCTTCCTCACCCCTGAACCCCGAGTCCTCGGCTTCTTACAATCTCTACTCATATGACCAGTTTCCCCACAGTTAAAACATTTGCCCGACAGGCAATCCTTCGCCATATGCCCTGTCTTCCCACACTTGAAGCACACGTTCAAACCCAACCTACATTCTCCCGCATGCTCCTTTCCACACTTACCACACCTCCTTGATCCCACTCCCGATGTGGCCACGCGGCGGTCATCCACCCGCGCCTTTTTGTTACCCGTCGAGGCATCACCCCGACCAAACCTCCTCCCATTCCAGTTCCGATCACCACCACCCTTCTTACTCGTTTTAGTCACCACCACCTCCCGCTTGTCATACAGCCTCCCTGCCAAATCAACCGCTGACCTAAACATGCTTGGTCGGGCGGCGATCATATGCCGGCGAACATCCACCGGTAAACCCTGAATATACCTCTTGATTTTCCGAGACAGAGGCGTCACCTGATCAGTCACGAGTCGTGCCATTTCATTAAACTTGGTGGTATACTGCTGCTGTGTCATGGTTCCAGCCTCCAACTGCAGAAACTCCCTTTCCAATTTATCCATTTCCCTGTGAGGACAAAACTCCTCAATCACCATCTTCTTCAACTCAGGCCATTTCATTCTCCCGATTTCCCGATTTCCCGATTACCCATTTCAGTCCCACCAACATAGTGCCGAGTCCACAAATGAATGAGTGGCAAACTTCACCTTCTGATCTTCCCGACACTCGCTGATGTCGAGAACGGCCTCCATCTCTCTCACCCATTGGTGAGCAGCGGTAACATTGCCATTACCGTCAAAAGTAGGGGGATTGCATCTCATAAATGCCCCGTAGTTACATCCTCGCACTGCCTCTGGCACAGGCTCTTCTTCTTCCTCTTCATCATCAGACAGGGCCGTTTCAGGCTCTGGGTGTTCGCGTTCTCCAGAGGATGTGTTTCTTTCTTTTCTTTCCCCTTCTCGTACAACCTTAATAACTTCAGTCACCACAGACGGTAAGATTGTCTGCATGACCTCATGGACTTCTTTTACAACAACCTCTTTTACTGAGGCTCTCAGATTGGCGCTTTCGTCGCCACCCTCCGGATGAGGGGTCTCTGGTTCTTCATGAACCACCCTCTCAACTCTGGGTCTTCCTCTCTTGGGTTGCGGTTCGGTACCGGGACCTCCACCCCGTGAAGCTTTTGAGGATCTTCCGCCGGCCATCACACGCACACTGAAAGATTCAAACACCAACACAGTCATTCAAGGGAATAGCTCAGTTTATGTTAAGTATAGTAAGTCCCTAATTACAGTGGCCAGTTGTGATTAGCCACTTACTTCACTCTTCATACCCCGAGCATTACCCGTCCTGACTACATCAGTATTTAAACCTACATACAACACATAACCAAATACCATGCACACATAAAACCGGTTAACTTTACGAAAATACCTGATGGCACACAGCTACTCAGATTGGCATTCCATTCCCTTTCTGTCCCATTCTCAGTTTAAGATTAGGTTTATTTTGAAAATTTACCCATTTCACTTAAACTTTGGCTCTGATACCAACTTGTAAGTCCCCGTTCCCGGGACGCTTACAGCTGGGTTCTCATCGCACATAAAACATATAATTACATTTTTGTTTCATGAATCACAGTGGAAAACTAAAACAATCTTTCATTTCCATGTAAATACTTTTGCAAGTTAATACAACATTCATTACAAAATAGCTTGTTCGCATTACGATGCAAAAACATTAATCAAAAGAATGCCATCCCAAAAGAGCTGAGTAGCTTCACGGTGTGCCATCCTCAGCAACCTTACCTGCCAACTGGAAACACATAAAAGTCAGCTTTGCTGAGTGAGTTCTAGTTTTATAAATAAAACATACTTTACTTTCATATAAAACCATTCGTTACTTTTACATGATCACACATCGTACGTACACATAGATAATATATCATTATTATCTTCTTCATTCATTCGTTCGTTCATTCGTTCTTTATGACTTTACTTGCGCATTGGACATCATCCGTACCAATACCCTGTGCTACACCCCGGTTAGTCGTAGCTACCGGGCCGAAGTCAATAAATGAACAGCTAAACTTATGCCACAGTACTAGGAGTAACCATCAGTCTTAGCTACTGGGCCGAAGTCAATAAATGAACAGCTAAACGTATGCCACAGTACTAGAGGTGAGCGGTAGAGGTTCTACATTAAGGGTCAATCACAAAGAAGGACCCGTTATCCGATGCTTGCAAGACTTCTTTCCTTCGTTTATTAATGCATGCATTCAACATCGTGTTCCTCTTTCATTGTGTTTTACTTTTCGTTACATAATACTTCGTTCATTCCTCATAATAAGTAAAGCCATAGGAAAGATACTATACATCATACTAAGGAACATAAACATACACTCATGCATCGTCATACATTGCATCATACATTTATAACATACATCATGCATAATCATGCAACATCATCAACATCATATATGCCTAACATAACATCTAGGACCTTAAAAGTCCATATTCCTAACCCTCGGGAACCACCCAAGTCAAGGCTTACATCACCACCTTTCCTTCAAACCTGAAATTATTCTAAGTGTTCATCCGCATTGGTTACTGTTCATCCATATTTGTCTAATACACATCCGCATTTGCCAACACTTAGGCAAAATGCTCATCCGCATTGGTTGTACTCATCCGCATTGGTTACAGTCGTCCGCATTGACTTACTTTGTTCATCCGCATTGGCTATACTTAGCCAAATGCTCATCCGCATTGGTACAGACATCCGCATTGACTTACTTTGTTCATTCGCATTGGCTATACTTAGCCAAATGCTCATTCGCATTGGTACAGTCATCCGCATTGACTTACTTTGTTCATCCGCATTGGCTATACTTAGCCAAATGCTCATCTGCATTGGGTCGCCGCATTTGTCCAGACTTGGTCAAATGCTCATCCGCATTGACTCTTCCCATCCGCATTGGTCCAGACTTGGTCAAATGCTCACCCGCATTGACTATTACTCATCCGCATTGGTTTCTAACACTTAGGCCAATTTTGAACTTAACCCAATCGGAACTGAAATTGCAGAATCATACTATAACCACTATTTTCATGCTCTAAGCTTAGATCTTACCTTCTAAGCCCTCGGATTCAACATATAACAAGAACATGAACACACATAACATCATAACATCGTCAAACACGCATGAAAAAGATACGGGTCCGAGACCCAGATCAGTAAAACATATAGATTTGTATTTCCAGCCCCAAAATCGTTTGAAAACATGTAAATGAGGGGTTCTAGAACTCACCTTAATAGCTCTTGAGCAGGACTTCTTCCAACTCGTCTGAATTTGAGTTCAACCGCCAAAAAACTCACTTGAATTCACTTCTTCAGCCCTGTTTCTTCCAAAATCCTAATTCTGCACTTTCTCTCTCTAGAATTCTGCTGAATTGAGAGTTGTGGGAAAGAAGTGGGCGGCCATGCCCACTTTACACCAACTTTTCAACCCTTTTTGTTCTTTTGGCACTTTTCACCCTTCAACTTGGGTAAAATATCTTTTCCCCTTTTTCTTCACTTTATTCTCTCTTTATTTAAATAAATGAAAGATCTGGGTGTTACATCATATGAGTTTTTCTATACCTCTTTTTATATATTTACACTATAAGGTGAAGCATTTTACATTATAAACTTTGCACTTGTAAATACGTTTGATTCTTGTAAACACCTTTCTCCAGACTTCAAGACGCAAAATTAACGGAGGCTTTTCATCTTGGAGTCACCTAGAAGCTACCTATACAACGAATTTGATTATCATCATCGTTGGAACATCAAACAAGTGTTACGTGGTCGCGACCTTTACATCATATGTTCTTGTGGTTTACACTTCAACACTGGGTAATTAAAATCACCAACATACTCGAATTTTCATGGGGAATGAAAGCCCCATGATCATTGACTTTAACAACAACGAATTGACCTTAATTTGTTGCAAAATTGTGCGAGGGTTCTTGAGGTTTTGGAGTTCATTAAAACTAATTTTAAGATTTAATTATTGCTCTTTACCAAGCCTTCGACCCTTGGTCCACTGGTCACTCACCCGTTTCACAACTTGGAGGTCCCGGGTTCGAACCCGGGCAACCTCAATTATTTTTTTGGGGTTTTTCTAGCTTTAAAAAAACATAAAATTATTTCTTTAAAATAGTTTAATATTTTTATAAATAAGTTTTATGGATGTTACATTTAATTTAATTTTATAAAATAAGATTCTAAATTATGATTTAAATCATAAATATTTTTATTGGTTCAAACATCGCTTTAACTTATTGAATAAATCATGGTTATTTCAAATAAATATAAGATCGTATTTATACTTTGTATTTAAGTTTTGTCAAATATTATAAATGATTTAAATTCATGTTAAATTACTTAATTGGTGTAATTTTGATTCTTCAACTTAAAATAAACGTGTTTTCATCGTTAACTGTTATTTGTCAAAACTCCAAATCATCCCTTGAAACCCTAGATCACGTTTAAACGTTAACGCTATTGTTGAACTTAATTTTGAAATAAATGCGTTTAGGTGACTTGAATAAAGGAGATCGTCGGATCATCGTTTATTTCTTATTAATCAACCAATATATACTTATTTGATCATGTGAGTATTTCTATACCTTTTTTTATATTTTTACACTTATGGGGTGAAACATCTTATATTATAAACTTTGCACTTGTAAACACGTTTGATTCTTGTAAACACCGTTCTCCAGACTTCAAGACTCGAAATTAACGGAGGGCTTCTCATCTTGGAGTCACCTAGAAGCTACCTATACAACGAATTTTATTATCATCATCGTTGGAACATCAAACAAGTGTTACGTGGTCGCAACCTTTACATCATATGTTCTTGTGGTTTACACTTCAACACCGGGTAATTAAAATCACCTACATACTCGACTTTACATGGGGAATGAAAGCCCCATGATCATTGGCTTTAACAACAACGAATTGACCTTCAATTTGTTGCAAAATTGTGCCAGGGTTCTTGAGGTTTTGGAGTTCATTAAAACTATTTCGTTTTAAGATTTAATTATTGCTCTTTACCAAGGCTTCGACCCTTGGTCCACTGGTCACTCACCCGTTTCACAACTTGGAGGTCTCGGGTTCGAACCCGGGCAACCTCAATTATTTTTTTGGGGTTTTTCTAGCATTAAAAAAACATAAAATTTCTGAAAAATTATAAAAATCAATTTTGAAAACATTATTTATTTTTAAAGTCACTCAATTATTTTCTGTAAATTTATTTCTTTAAAATAGTTTAATATTTTTATAAAATAGTTTTATGGATGTTACATTTAATTTGATTTTATAAAATTAGACTCTAAATAATGATTTAAATCATAAAATTTTTATTGGTTCAAACATGGCTTTAACTTATTGAATAAATCATGGTTATTTCAAATAAATATAAGAACGTATTTATACTTTGTATTTAAGTTTTGTCAAATATTATAAATTATTTAAATTACTTAATTGGTGTAATTTTGATTCTTCAAATTAAAATAAACGTGTTTTCATCGTTAACTGTTATTTGTCAAAACTCCAAATCTTCCCTTGAACCCTAGATCACGTCTAAACGTTAACGCTATTGTTGAACTTAATTTTGAAATAAATGTGTTTAGGTGACTTGAATAAAGGAGATCGTCGGATCATCGTTTATTTCTTATTAATCAACCAATATATACTTATTTGATGATGTGAGTATTTCTATACCTCTTTTTATATTTTTACACTTATGGGATGAAGCATCTTATATTATAAACTTTGCACTTGTAAACACGTTTGATTCTTGTAAACACCGTTCGTTCTCCAGACTTCAAGACTCGAAATTAACGGAGGGCTTCTCATCTTGGAGTCACCTAGAAGCTACCTATACAACGAATTTGATTATCATCATCGTTGGAAC
Organism: Flaveria trinervia; assembly: GCA_025506515.1. NCBI lineage: Eukaryota > Viridiplantae > Streptophyta > Magnoliopsida > Asterales > Asteraceae > Flaveria > Flaveria trinervia. Next base: position 7,062 of record JACCIX010001197.1, on the reverse strand, counting down.
ATCAAACAAGTGTTACGTGGTCGCGACCTTTACATCATATGTTCTTGTGGTTTACACTTCAACACCGGGTAATTAAAATCACCTACATACTCGACTTTACATGGGGAATGAAAGCCCCGTGATCATTGGCTTTAACAACAACGAATTGACCTTCAATTTGTTGCAAAATTGTGCCAGGGTTCTTGAGGTTTTGGAGTTCATTAAAACTATTTCGTTTTAAGATTTAATTATTGCTCTTTACCAAGGCTTCGACCCTTGGTCCACTGGTCACTCACCCGTTTCAAAACTTGGAGGTCCCGGGTTCGAACCCGGGCAACCTCAATTATTTTTTTAGGGTTTTTCTAGTTTTAAAAAAAACATAAAATTTCTGAAAAATTATAAAAATCAATTTTGAAAACATTATTTATTTTTAAAGTCACTTAATTATTTTCTATAAATTTATTTCTTTAAAATTGTTTAATATATTTATAAAATAGTTTTATGGATGTTACATTTAATTTAATATTATAAAATAAGACTCTAAATTATGATTTAAATCATAAAAAATTTTATTTGTGCAAACATCGCTATAACTTATTGAATAAATCATGTTTATTTCAAATAAATATAAGAACGTATTTATACTTTGTATTTAAGTTTTGTCAAATATTATAAATGATTTAAATTCATGTTAAATTACTTAATTGGTAAAATTTTGATTCTTCAAATTAAAATAAACGTGTTTTCATCGTTAACTGTTATTTGTCAAAACTCCAAATCTTCCCTTGAAACCCTAGATCACATCTAAACGTTAACGCTATTGTTGAACTTAATTTTGGAATAAATACGTTTAGGTGACTTGAAAAAAGGAGATCGTCGGAGCATCGTTTATTTCTTATTAATCATTTAATATATACTTATTTGATCATGTGAGTATTTCTATACCTCTTTTTATATTTTTACACTTATGGGGTGAATCATGTTACATTATAAACTTTACACTTGTAAACACGTTTGATTCTTGTAAACACCATTCTCCAGACTTCAAGACTCGAAATTAACGGAGGGCTTATCATCTTGGAGTCACCTAGAAGCTACCTATACTACCAATTTGATTATCATCATCGTTGGAACATCAAACAAGTGTTACGTGGTCGCGACCTTTACATCATCTGTTCTTGTGGTTTACACTTCAACACCAGGTAATTAAAATCACCTACATACTCGACTTTACATGGGGAATGAAAGCCCCATGATCATTGGCTTTAACAACAACGAATTGACCTTCAATTTGTTGCAAAATTGTGCCAGGGTTCTTGAGGTTTTGGAGTTCATTAAAACTATTTCGTTTTAAGATTTAATTATTGCTCTTTACCAAGGCTTCGACCCTTGGTCCACTGGTCACTCACCCTTTTCACAACTTGGAGGTCCCGGGTTAGAACCCGGGCAACCTCAATTATTTTTTTGGGGTTTTTCTAGCTTTAAAAAAACATAAAATTTTTGAAAAATTATAAAAATCAATTTTGAAAACATTATTTATTTTTAAAGTCACTTAATTATTTTCTGTAAATTTATTTCTTTAAAATAGTTTAATATATTTATAAAATAGTTTTATGGATGTTACATTTAATTTAATTTTATAAAATAAGACTCTAAATTATGATTTAAATCGTAAAAATTTTTATTGGTTCAAACATCGCTTAAACTTATTGAATAAATCATGGTTATTTCAAATAAATATACGGACGTATTTATACTTTGTATTTAAGTTTTGTCAAATATTATAAATGATTTAAATTCATGTTAAACTACTTAATTGGTGTAATTTTGATTCTTCAACTTAAAATAAACGTGTTTTCATCGTTAACTGTTATTTGTCAAAACTCCAAATCTTCCCTTGAAACCCTAGATCACGTCTAAACGTTAACGCTATTGTTGAACTTAATTTTGAAATAAATGCGTTTAGGTGACTTGAATAAAGGAGATCGTCGGATCATCGTTTATTTCTTATTAATCAACCAATATATACTTATTTGATGATGTGAGTATTTCTATACCTCTTTTTATATTTTTACACTTATGGGGTGAAGCATCTTATATTATAAACTTTGCACTTGTAAACACGTTTGATTCTTGTAAACACCATTCTCCAGACTTCAAGACTCGAAATTAACGGAGGGCTTCTCATCTTGGAGTCACCTAGAAGCTACCTATACAACGAATTTGATTATCATCATCGTTGGAACATCAAACAAGTGTTACGTGGTCGCGACCTTTACATCATATGTTCTTGTGGTTTACACTTCAACACCGGGTAATTAAAATCACCTACATACTCGACTTTACATGGGGAATGAAAGCCCCATGATCATTGGCTTTAACAACAACGAATTGACCTTCAATTTGTTGCAAAATTGTGCCAGGGTTCTTGAGGTTTTGGAGTTCATTAAAACTATTTCGTTTTAAGATTTAATTATTGCTCTTTACCAAGGCTTCGACCCTTGTCCACTGGTCACTCACCCGTTTCAAAACTTGGAGGTCCCGGGTTCGAACCCGGCAACCTCAATTATTTTTTTGGGGTTTTTCTAGTTTTAAAAAAAACATAAAATTTCTGAAAAATATAAAAATCAATTTTGAAAACATTATTTATTTTTAAAGTCACTTAATTATTTTGTGTAAATTTATTTCTTTAAAATTGTTTATATATTTATAAAATAGTTTTATGGATGTTACATTTAATTTAATATTATAAAATAAGACTCTAAATTATGATTTAAATCATAAAAAATTTTATTTGTGCAAACATCGCTATAACTTATTGAATAAATCATGTTTATTTCAAATAAATATAAGAACGTATTATACTTTGTATTTAAGTTTTGTCAATATTATAAATGATTTAAATTCATGTTAAATTACTTAATTGGTAAAATTTTGATTCTTCAAATTAAAATAAACGTGTTTTCATCGTTACTGTTATTTGTCAAAACTCCAAATCTTCCCTTGAACCCTAGATCACATCTAAACGTTAACGCTATTGTTGAACTTAATTTTGGAATAAATACGTTTAGGTGACTTGAAAAAAGGAGATCGTCGGAGCATCGTTTATTTCTTATTAATCATTCAATATATACTTATTTGATGATGTGAGTATTTCTATACCTCTTTTTATATTTTTACACTTATGGGGTGAATCATGTTACATTATAAACTTTACACTTGTAAACACGTTTGATTCTTGTAAACACCATTCTCCAGACTTCAAGACTCGAAATTAATGGAGGGCTTATCATCTTGGAGTCACCTAGAAGCTACCTATACTACCAATTTGATTATCATCATCGTTGGAACATCAAACAAGTGTTACGTGGTCGCGACCTTTACATCATCTGTTCTTGTGGTTTACACTTCAACACCAGGTAATTAAAATCACCTACATACTCGACTTTACATGGGGAATGAAAGCCCCATGATCATTGGCTTTAACAACAACGAATTGACCTTCAATTTGTTGCAAAATTGTGCAAGGGTTCTTGAGGTTTTGGAGTTCATTAAAACTATTCGTTTTAAGATTTAATTATTGCTCTTTACCAAGGCTTCAACCCTTGGTCCACTGGTCACTCACCCTTTTCACAACTTGGAGGTCCCGGTTAGAACCCGGGCAACCTCAATTATTTTTTGGGGTTTTTCTAGCATTAAAAAAACATAAAATTTTTGAAAAATTATAAAAATCAATTTTGAAAACATTATTTATTTTTAAAGTCACTTAATTATTTTCTGTAAATTATTTCTTTAAAATAGTTTAATATATTTATAAAATAGTTTTATGGATGTTACATTTAATTTAATATTATAAAATAAGACTCTAAATTATGATTTAAATCGTAAAAATTTTTATTGGTTCAAACATCGCTTAAACTTATCGAATAAATCATGGTTATTTCAAATAAATATACGGACGTATTTATACTTTGTATTTAAGTTTTGTCAAATATTATAAATGATTTAAATTCATGTTAAATTACTTAATTGGTGAAATTTTGATTCTTCAAGTTAAAATAAACGTGTTTTCATGGTTAACCGTTATTTGTCAAAACTCCAAATCTTCCTTGAAACCCTAGATCACGTGTAACACCCGAATATTATTATTTTGAAGCCGGTGAAGAAAGAAAAGAAAATAAAGTCCAAAAGTCGAGGGAACAAACTCGCCAACGAAAGAAAGTTGGGTGAGGGGAAGTATATAAGGGAGAGGGCAGCCCTTACCCTCTCCCCCACACTCACAAATCAGCCAAAGAAAGGGAGAAGAGAGAAAGAAGAGAAAAATAAGAGAAGTGCCGGGTCGGGTTGGTTCGGGTCGCCAAAAAAAAATCGTCGTGAAGCAAGCCAAATCGAAGCCCTTAATGTTGTGCTCGTTTGTGTGAGTTCTAGAACCTCACTTTTACTTGTTTTCAAACGATTTTGGGGCTGGAAAGCATAAAAACCCGTTTTTGTATGTGTATGTGTTTGACCCATTTGGGTGTGATGTGTGTGATGCGTTTCGTGTATGTTTCCGGGCGTGTGTGTGCTTGTATGGTGTTATGGTATGCATTCCTAAGGTTTAGGATGGTCGATTTAGGCTTAAAATGGGTTTAGATAAGTTTGGAGGCTGAAAACCCTCGGCTGCAGTCGTGATGAACTGCATTCTGCATCAGCTAAGGCCATTCGGCCGAATGGAGGGAGACTCGAGGCCAGTCACCCGAATGGAGGGAGACTGGAGGCCAGTCACCCGAATGGAGGGAGACTGGAGGCCAGTCACCCGAATGGATGGAGACTGGAGGCCAGTCACCCGAATGGATGGAGACTGGAGGCCAGTCACCCGAATGGAGGGAGACTGGAGGCCAGTCACCCGAATGGAGGGAGACTAGAGGCCAGTCACCCGAATGGAGGGAGACTGGAGGCCAGTCACCCGAATGGAGGGAGACTGGAGGCCAGTCACCCGAATGGAGGGAGACTGGAGGCCAGTCACCCGAATGGAGGGAGACTGGAGGCCAGTCACCCGAATGGAGGGAGACTGGAGGCCAGTCACCCGAATGGAGGGAGACTGGAGGCCAGTCACCCGAATGGAGGGAGACTGGAGGCCAGTCACCCGAATGGAGGGAGACTGGAGGCCAGTCACCCGAATGGAGGGAGACTGGAGGCCAGTCACCCGAATGGAGGGAGACTGGAGGCCAGTCACCCGACTGGAGGGAGAATGAAGGTCCAGTCACCCGAATGAAGGTCCAGTTACCCGAATGAAGGTCCAGTCACCTGAATGAAGGTCTAGTCACCCGAATGAAGGTCAAGTCTCTCGAATGAAGGTCCAGTCACCCGAATGAAGGTACAGTCACCCGAATGAAGGTCCAGTCACCTGAATGAAGGTCTAGTCACCCGAATGAAGGTCAAGCCTCACGAATGAAGGTCCAGTCACCCGAATGAAGGTACAGTCACCCGAATGAAGGGTCGATCACATGGAGGTCATGCGACTGGAGGGTGTCCATACGTATAATTAGGGCTGTTGCACCCGAAGAAAGTGTAGCTAGACTTCTAGCTTTCGGGGGAAAGTGCAGATGTAAGTCTTGACATAAAGTTTTCCCATAAGAGCATGTAAGATAGCAGATATGGCCTTAGAAGCATGTAGGGCATAGAGATGATGATGTTGCATGTTATGTATGTATGATGTTGCCTTGTATGATGTGATGTGAATGCATGTTAATGTTCCTTAGTATGATGTATAATATCTTTCCTATGGCTTTACTTATTATGAGGAATGAATGAAGTATTATGTAACGTAAAGTGAAAGATAATAAAAGAGGAACATGATGATGAATGCATGCATTAATGAACAAATGAAACGTCTTGCACGCATCGGATAACGGGTCCTTCTTTGTGATTGACCCTTAATGTAGAACCTCTACCGCTCACCCCTAGTACTGTGGCATACGTTTAGCTGTTCATTTATTGACTTTGGCCCAGTAGCTAAGACTGATGGTTACTCCTAGTACCGTGGCATACATTTAGCTGTTCATTTATTGACTTCGGCCCGGTAGCTACGACTAACCGGGGTGTAGCACATGGTATTGGTACGGATGATGTCCGATGCGCAAGTAAAGTCATAAAGAACGAATGAACGAATGAATGAATGAAGAAGATAATAATGATATTATCTATGTGTATGTACGATGTGTGATCATGTAAAGATAACGAATGGTTTTATATGAAAGTAAAGTATGTTTTGCAATAAAACTAGAACTCACTCAGCAACGCTGACTTTTTATATGTTTTCCAGTTGGCACGTAATGTTTGCTGAGGATGGCATACCGTGAAGCTACTCAGCTCTTTTGGGATGACATTCTTTTGATTAATGTTTTTGCATTGTAATGCGAACAAGCTATTTTGTAATGAATGTTGTATTAACTTGCAAAAGCTTTTACATGGAAATGAAATATTGTTTTAGTTTTCCGCTGAGATTTATGAAATACAAATGCAATTATACGTTTTATGTGCGATGAGAACCCAGCTGTAAGCGTCCCGCGAACGGGGCCTTACATCACGTCTAAACGTTAACGCTATTGTTGAACTTAATTTTGGAATAAATACGTTTAGGTGACTTGAATAAAGGAGATCGTCGGAGCATCGTTTATTCTTATTAATCATCCAATATATACTTATTTGATCATGTGAGTATTTCTATACCTCTTTTTATATTTTTACACTTATGGGGTGAAGCATGTTACATTATAAACATTACACTTGTAAACACGTTTGATTCTTGTAAACACCTTTCTCCAGACTTCAAAACTCGAAATTAACGGAGGGCTTTTGATCTTGGAGTCACCTAGAAGCTATGTATACTACGAATTTGATTATCATCATCGTTGGAACATCAAACAAGTGTTACGTGGTCGCGACCTTTACATCATCTGATCTTGTGGTTTACACTTCAACACCAGGTAATTAAAATCACCTACATACTCGACTTTACATGGGGAATGAAAGCCCCATGATCATTGGCTTTAACAACAACGAATTGACCTTCAATTTGTTGCAAAATTGTGTGAGGGTTCT